>PVJO010007134.1:0-83947 GCA_004026905.1 Hystrix cristata | reverse complement strand
CAAAGATGAGGTATTTGAGTGTGCCTGGGGTTGTTTCTGCATCCTCCAATCTATTCCATTGATCCTCAGGTCTGTCTTTTTGCCAGTACCATGCTGTTTTTAATACTGTAGCTCTATAGTATAGTTTTATGTCTGGGACTGTGATGCCCCCTGCTTTTCCCCTGTTGCTTAGGATTGTTTTTGCTATTCTTGGTCTCTTGTGGTTCCAGATGAAATTCATGATTGTCCTTTCTAATTCTTTGAAGTATGTTAGTGGTATCTTGATTGGAATTGCTTTAAATCTGTATAGTAGTTTAGGAAGTATAGCCATTTTCACGATGTTGGGTCTTCCTACCCAGGAGCATGGGATGTCTTTCCATTTTTTGATATCCTTGAAAAGGAAGCTTTAATTGGTGCATTTTTTTCCTTCAGGGAAACTCACGGATTTCTTAATTAAGTAACTGGCTTAGAAGAGAGTATAGACTCCTTAGGTTTTGATATGTAATTAAGAACAAATTCCGCCCAGGGGACCCATATTTTAAAATTCTGTCATATCTCTGCTGTGCCAACTTTAAGGTAGCAATGCTCCCTGAGGGAGAAACTGAATAGCACATTCTTTAAACCTTAACTTATTGGAGATTAATTTGTGATGTAGTTTCTCTGGCTGTATTTCAGCAAAATAGAGGTATTATAGTATTGTCAGGCAGTGTGTTTGGTCAGTAGGAATGTTTTAAAATAGCAGAAAGTTTAGAAATAATTGGTAGTAAATTTTTAAAACCCCTTATGTTGTTTCAAAGGAATGTTACCAAGATGATTTTGTTCAGGTAACCCAGAACATTTATCAGTAAAATAAAGGGACACTTACTAGCTCAAGCTTTGGTTTTCATGTTAAAGAACACTAGCTGCTGTAACAGATACATTCAGAAGGATCCAGGTAGACAGAGGCTCTCCTGTACAGGGCTTGCACGTCACCTAAGGAAAGGGGAGAATGGACCAGCCTAGATATGGCTTAATCACTCCAACCCATTTTCCATTGCCAGAACTCAGTTACGGGGCCATGCCTAACTGCTAGAGGACTGGGGAATGTCATGTAGCTTGTGCCAGGAGGAAGGAAAATTGTTTGGTCAACATCTAGCTGCTCCCTGCCACAGGTCTCAGAATCCAATATTAGTCTGCAGCCAGGACTTTTAGGAATCCTTTTTTTTTTTTTTTTTTTTTTTTAATTTTTTTTTTTTTTTTTTTTTTTTTTTTTTTTTTTTTTTTTTTTAAATTTTTATTTATTTTATTTTATTTTTTTTTCATACAGGGTCTCCATAGTTCAGGCTGGTCTGGAAATCACTATGTAGCCCAGGCTGGCCTGGAACTCACTATGTAGCCCAGGCTGGCCTCACATTCACTATGATTCTCCTGCTTTAGCTTCCGGAGTGCTGGGATTACAGGCGGACACCGCCACGCCTGGCTTCCACAATCTGTTTTCTGTCTCTGAGGATTCTGGACATTTCCTTTAAATGATAACATATAATATGTGGCCTTTTGTATCTGGCTTGTTTCACTTAGTATGTTTCTAGTTCAAATTGAGCTATCTATTGATAATTTAAAATATCAGCCAATCAGTCCAGATTTCACATTATGATTGTTGAACATTGTTGTGAATTTTTCTTTGTGGGTTTATTGTCAAAGTGGACATTCCTGATTATTATCTGATTTGGAGGATTGGTATTTTATATTCTGGAAATTCAAAAATTAATTTCATATAAATTAACATTCAAATTTTACTCAGGAAAATACTTCTGCATATTTTTAGTATATCTTTGTCATCATATAGAAAAAGTTCTTGATTAAATTAGTATTATATGACTGATGTTTTAAAATCATAACATTTTTATATTTTAAAAAAGACAAAGTTCAAATTTTATTGTTCTTGACTGCTAATAGTATATGGTATTTGCTAGGTAGAAATCAGCAGGATGGACCACATAGTTTTCAATTTACAGAAGAGGAGAGTGTGATGGGGGACTATATTAGACACAAGTAAGGGAAAAACGATAAATACTCAGAATGAAACATCTGACCATAATGTAATAGATAATTTCTGCATTATCTCCATTTTTTTAGGTTCTCTTTCTGTGACTCTATTAGACTTGCAGATCATAATGTATAACTGATTCTCTTTAAAGGCTTCTTCAGAATATTAAATACTCTACCATTAAAAAGTTTTTGTTAGAAGACATTTATGATGCAAAACATGAAGTAGAATTATAAAAATTCACAAATGAGGTGAGAGCCCAAAATAAAAATAGAAAGTACCAGTTAAGAAGTGAATATAAACCCAAGAAATGATTATTAAACCCAAAACAATGCAAGAAGATACACTGAACAAACAATGCCCTAGGATATTTTAAAAAGATATTTTGAGGGTTTTTTTTTTTTTTTTGACAAACTCTGGTATGTAGTTCAGGTTAGCCTTGAACTGCTTATGTAGCCCTGGCTGGCCTCAAATTTATGGCAATCCTCCTGCCTCAGCCTCCCAAGTGCTGAGATTACAGGCATGCTGTATCACACCCAATTTGGGGAATTTTTAATGAATAAAAATTTTGAGAGCAAATAATATGAGAAGAGGAAAAAGAAGACCTAACATATATAGATAATGAGTCTCTGCAGAAGAAAATCAAAGCAAGGCAATAGAATAGATAGTAGAAATGTAATTCAGAGCTGGGTGTTGTGGTACATGCCTATAAGCCCAGAATTTGGAAGGCTGAGGCAGGAGGATTGCCATGAGTTCTGAGGCCAGCCTGGGCTACACAGTGAGTTGAAGGGCAGTGTAAACTACACAGTGAGACCCTGTCTCAAGAAACCAAAAAAAGCGGTTGGGGATTTAGCTCAAGTGGTAGAACACTTGCTTAGCAAGTGCAAGGCCCTGAATTTGATCCCCAGCACCCAAGAAACAAAAAACGAAAAAAAAAAAAAAACCCTTCCTGAAATGTAAAGAACTATAAAATTACATGCTAACAGAACATACCATGTGCACGAGAACATAGCTGAATTGACCAACACCAGAATAAATTTTAGTAAAATTATTAGACTTTAAAGACCAAAAATCATTTTTTCTTTCTTTTTTTTTTAACCAAGAACATGTATTGGTATATTGTATACATAATGATCACATTCATCATGGTTATTTTGTACCTGTATGTGATGTATCTTGGTTTTCCCCCCACCTTCTGCTCCTCTTTTCCCTATTTGCAGCAGGTTTATTTCTATTTTTCTGTTTTTTTCCCTTTCCTCCTTTTTTCCCCCTTCATTCTTTTCCCCCTTCTCCCTTTCTAGTTCTCCTCTCTTTTGAATATTATCTTCCTTTTATATAATATCTATTACACCTCTTTGTCCTTATTTACAGTTATGGTTTCTCATATCAGAGAAACAATTCAATGTATACTCATGAATGTTTGATTTATTTCACTTAAGAGTATGTTCTCAAGGTACATTCATTTACCTACAACTGTCTCTAGTTTATCCTTTTTTATGGCAGAGTAGTACTCCATTGTGTGGAGAAACCACATCTTCTTTAGCCATTCATTAGTTGGGCATTTAGGTTTTTTCCAAGACTTAGCTATCACAAATTGTGTTGCTAGAAACATGGTTGTGCATATTTCGCTGTGGTATAATGATTTTAATTCTTATGGGAAGATGCCCAGTAGAGGAATAGCTGGATCAAATGGAACCTCTAGTTATAGTTTCTGGGGGAATCTCCATACTGATTTCCGCAGTGACTGGACCAGTCTACATTTCCACCAACAGTGGAGGAGGGTTCCTTTTTCCCTACAGCCCCGCCAGCACTTGTTATTGGTTGATTTTTTTGATAATTGCTGTTCTTTCTGGAGTAAGATTAAATCTTAATGTTCTGATTTGCATCTCTCGAATGACTAGTGATGTCGAACACTTTTCATGTATTTATTTGTCATTTTAATTTCTTCATCTGAGAAATGTTTATTCATTTCAAATGCCCATTTTTGGGTTAGGTCTTTAAATCTGAGAGGTTAGATTTTTTTGAGTTCTTTGTATATTCTAGATATTAGACCTTTGTCTGAGGGACAGGTGGCAAAATTTTTTTCTCAGTCTATGGGTTTTCGCCCTGCTCTATTGGTGATTACTTTTGTTGTGCAATAGCATGTGGTCCCAAGCAGTGATTCTTTGTATCCTTTCCTGTGCAGTCTGGGTTCTGCTCATAAATTTTTTTCCTACACCCATGTCTTTGAGAGTTCTTCCTATTCTACTCTCTAGTAGATTTAGTGTTTCTGTTTTAATGCTTAGATCTTTGATCCACTTTGATTTTAGTTTAGTACATGGTCAGAGACATGTATCTAGTTTCGGTTTTTGGCATGTGGGAAGCCAGTTTTTCCAGTACCATTTGTTAAAGAGGCTATCTTTCTTCCATTGAGGGTGTTTGGCTCCTTTGTCGAAGATGAGTGTGTTTGGAGTTGTTTCTGCATCTTCTAATCTGTTACATTGATCCTTGGGTCTGTCTTTTTGCCAGTACCATGCTGTTTTTATCACAGTAGCTTTACAGTATAGTTTCAGGTTAGGAATTGTGATGCCCACTGCCTTGCTCCTGTTGCCCAGGATTGTTTTTGCTATTCTTGGTCTCTTCTGGTTCCAGATGAATTTCATGATTGTCTTTTCTAATTCTGTGAAGTATGTTAATGGTATTTTGATTGGAATTGCATTAAATCTGTGTAGTAATTTAGGAAGTATGGCCATTTTCACTATGTTGGTTCTTTGTACCCAGGAACACAGTGTGTCTTTCCATTGTCTGATATCCCTTTCAATTTCCTTTTTAGAGTACTGTACTTTTCGATGTAAAGATCTTTTACTTCATTTGTTAGATAGATTCCTATTTCATGTTTTTGGATGTAATTGTGAAAGATATATCTTCTATTACTTCTTTCTCAGTGAGTTTGTTATTTGTATGTAGGAATGCTATTGGCTTTTGGGTGTTGACTTTGTATCCAGCTATGCAATGAGTTTAGTTATTAAATCTAGAAGTTTGTTGGTAGAAATTTTGGGGTCTTCTATGTAGCGTATCATGTTGTCTGCAAATAATGGTAGTTTAAGTTCTTCCTTACCTATCTTTATTACTTTTCTTTCTCTTGTCTAATTGCTCTGGCTAATGTTTCTAGAACTATATTGAATAATAGTGGTGGTAGTGGGCATTCTTGTCTTGTTCCAGATTTTACTGTGAAAGCTTCCAGTTTCTGACCATTTAGTGTGATGTTAGCCTTTGGTTTGTCATAGATGGCTTTTATCAGATTTAGATTTAGACTGTCTGTTCCTAATTTCTGTAGTGTTCTTATCATGAATGGGTGTAGGATTTTGTCAAATGCTTTTTCTGCATCTATTGAGATGATCATGTGATTTTTGTCTTTGATTCTGTTGATATGGTATATTACATGTATTGATTTGCGAATGTTGAACCACCCCTGCATCCTCAGGATGAATCCTACTTGGTTGTAGCGTATAATCTTCTTGATAATTTGTTGCATTCTGTTTGCCAGTATCTTGTTTAGGATTTTTGCATCTCTGTTCATTAGGGAAATTGGCCTGTAGTTCTCTTTTTCAGTTGGATGCTTTTCTTTCTTTCTTTTTTTTTTTTTTTTTTTTTTTGTGGTGCCAGGGATCGAACTCAGGGCCTTGTGCTTGCAAGGCAAGCACTCTAATCACTGAGCTAAATTCCCAGCCCCCGTTGGATGCTTTTCTGGTTTTAGTATGAGAGTAATGCTGGCTTCCAGGAATGATTTTGGCAGTACTGCTTCCTTTTCAATTTCATTAAAGAGCTGGAGGAATAGTGGTATTAGATCATCTCTGAATTTCTTGTAGAATTCAGCTGTGAAACCATCAGGACCTGGGCTTTTCTTTGTTGGTGGGTTATTAATTACCTCTTTGAGTTCAATGGCAGATACTGGGTTATTTAGTGTTTTTATTTCTTCTTGATTCAGTTTTGTTAATTTATATGTTTCTAAGAATCTGTCCATTTCTTCAGTGTTTTCCATCTTGTTTGAGTATAGGTGCTTAAAGTAGGTGCTGATGATCTTTTGGATTTCTATAGCATTAGTTGTGACTTCACTCTTTCATTTTTTATTGCATGAATTTGGGTCTTTTCTTCCCTTTTTTTGGTAAGATTGGCTAAGGGTTTGTCTATTTTGTTTAGAACTTTCGAAGAACCAACTCTTTGATTTGTTGATTCTTTGTATTGTTTTCTTAGTCTCAATTGTATTAATTTCAGCTCTAATCTTAATAATTTCTTCTCTCATATGAGCTTTGGGTTTGATTTGTCCTTTTTCTAGACATTTTAGGTTCAACATTAAATTGTTTATTTGAGCTCATTCTTTGTTCCTGATGTGGGAGTTCAATTCAATAAATTTCCCTCGTAGCACTGTTTTCATTGTACACCATAGGTTCTGGTATGTTGTATTGGCATTATCATTAAAACTGTATAAATTGCTTAATTTTTTCTGTGACTCAACTGTTGTTCAGAAGGATGTTATTTAGTTTCCATGTGTTTATGTGGTTTTTTGGTTTCTATTGCCATTAAATTTCATTTTCATTGCACTGTGGTCTGATAGTATGCATGGGATAATTTCAATTCCTGTACATTTACTTAAGTATGCTTTATGAGCTAGTATGTGGTCTATTTTGGAGAACAACTTGTGTATAGCTGAGAAGAATGTGTATTCTGCTGTTGTAGGGTAGAACACTCTGTAGAAATCTGCTAAGTCCATTTGTTCTCAGATTTGATTCAGTTCTGATATTTCTTTGTTAATTTTTTGTCTAGTTGATCTGTCTATTTTGTGACGATGGGGTATTGAAATCTCCCATTATAATTGTTAGTGTTTATTTGATCTTTCATGTTCCTTAATATTTGCTTTATGTAGTCAGGTGCACCAATATTTGGTGCATAAGTATTAATGATTGTTATTTCTTCCTCTTGGAGTTTTCCCTTGAAGTATATAATGACCTTCTTTGTCCCTCTTGATCAGTCTTGGTTTGAAGTTCACTTTGTCTGGCATTAGGGTAGCTACCCTTGCTTTTTTCTGGCTTCCTAACTCCACGTTAGATTGCCGGTAGGCTGGATGGCCCGCTCCGGTCTGGGGGAGGGAGCACTCACAGGCCTGAGGCTTCCCAACAGGCCGACAAGCTGCGGTGGAGTCCCCAGTACACTGGGCGGGCCTGCTGCGGTCTGGGGAAGGGGGCCAAAAATCATTTGAACATCTAGAAAAAATACTGTCTTTTGCTGTTAGCTTAATTAGTGTATCATAGTTTCTATGTGTTGATCTCTGATTTAACTGACTTGAAGTTTACCGAACTGCAGAGACTCGTATGTTGTCCTCTTCAGTGGTTTGTAATTTTCATTGTAAAGGTTTTTTACCTTCTTGGCTAGGCTTATTCCTGTTTCTTTTTCTTTTCTTCTTTTCAGGATATTGTGAATGAGATTATTTCCCTAATTTCTAAGTTCATTATTGGTATACAGAAAAGAAACTTATTGTGAAGGAAAATGGCTGACTAGAGAGTGACAGCTAGGTCAAGTGTCTCTGAATCTGTGCTGAAGAAAAGCAGTTACCCTGAGATAGGGTGGAATATATTTTCTGATATAGGAGAATAAATGTAAAGAAAATTCAGATTAAATCCAGTGTTTGGAGGGCATGTCAGGGGAAACTGGACCATTGCTGGTTCGTGGTATCCCACCCTCTACCAAGATCCAGTGTACATGCCATTTTGGGAGAGGATCGGACTGAAGGAGAGAGCTGGCCCTTCTGTGATGGACTGGAAGATTGAATAGATTCACAGTCACTCTGTCTTCACTGGGTGCAAACTTTCCAACTCGGGGATTCAAGGAACCTGAAAAACAGTATGGGGTAGAACTAATTGCCATGAACCGATGTACCTGCTTCCAGGGCTGGTGGGTGACGGTCCAGTTGCAGCATGTGGCAGGATCCAGGTGGGAGAGGTTTCCCTAAGACAAACTAATAATAATACTAAGTCACCTATTGTTTCCATATACAATGGGGGTGCTGTACATGGAACATTCAGTGCCCTACCTACAACTGCTGGTAGACTTCCATGGTTGGGGGTGCAGCAACTCTTGGCTCAGAACTGCAGAAGGAGAGGAAGACTGGTTCCATGTCAAATATAAGGAGCAGAGCCAGAGAAAGTGAGCTCTCTCTTATTTTTTTCTGTGGGTGGGTCTGAAACAGACATTTGTGGACAGAGAGGTGGTGAGTGACACCTGGGCCAGCTGCTTTTTGGCAAGGAAAACCTGTAGAGTGAAGATGTGGAGACATCTAAGTTATTTACTCTCTCAAATTGATTAAGGCAGTTGAATCTGTGGAGATCTGCAGGGAGATTTCTGGATCTTGAAACTAGGACACGTTGTAGAGGGACTGACAGTTCTCAAGGCTTCAGACGGTCAATTGTGTAGCCCACAGAGGCAAACTACTGTACTTGGATACTTGAAGTTAGAGTAATGCATTGTATAGGTAGCTGTGTGGGAGCACTGGATTAATGCTGTAACAACTGTGTTGAGGTTTTAATTCTTGTTTCTGTTGATATTTTGGTAATTGTAGTCAGTGTATCCTTGCTACTTTGTTGGAATTGGGTCATCTTTTTTTTTTTTTTCTGTTTTCATTGTTTTTTATTTTGTTTTTTTCTTCTACTAATTATGGTTATTGTTTAAGTTGGAAGATTTTCCTCTTTGATCTGCCCTTTCAGTGTTTCTTTCCTCTTGTGTTTTTTTTGCGGGGGGGTGCTGCTGGGGATCAAACTATGGGTCTTGAGCTTGCTAGGCAAGTGCTCTACCACTGAGATAAATTCCCAATCCCCACTCTTGTATTTTAATTCTCTCCCCTCCCTAGTCTTTGTTCTCTCATTCATTATGTTGTCTCTTTGCCTTCCTTCTCTTTTCTGTCTAATGGCATAAATATAACAGGGGCCTGTATAATTGCATTAGAGAGCAAGAAATAGCCAGTGGTATAAATTAAACTATACTATTTAAGGGCATTTGAGGGTAATCCTTAACAAAATTAGGCTTAGAGGATGCAAACAAAATTACCTGCAAACATTAACAGGAACTGACACTCTCATAGGCTTCCTCAACCTCTAAATACACTTACACCCATCTACATACATCCTCCTGACTACACAAAAACTCTCACAAACTCCTTGAACACCAGCCCTTTATCCTAGCTATAAAATAACTCTAACTTCCTATTTTTTAACCTATCAACATTTCTTACCACCCTCTCTTCTCATTGACATACCCCATTCTTTTTCTCTTTTCCACTTCCCCGGAAAGCTTGCATCCCAGATGAACTACAGATAGCAGTACAATACAGTTTGTAAGGGTCATTGACAAAGGGTGAAATTATCAAAACAAGTTTTAATGTGTATGTTTGGTGTGTGGTTGGTTCTGTTGACAGTGTTATAACCAGAAGAAATTTTCTCCTTACAACATAGTGACAAGGTCCAACCCAATTTGTTTTTTTTTTTTTTTTTTTTTTTGGGTGCTGGGGATCGAACTCAGGCCCTTGTGCTTGCAAGGCAAGCACTTTAACCACTGAGCTAAATCCCCAGCCCCCCCAATTAAGTTGAATAGATTGAAGGGATAGGAAATATCTTTGGCCAAAGAGAGCCAGGAACACGTCACTGGAAAACAGAAGTTAAAGAGGTCCTTGTATCAACAACCTCAGCCCTCAACACACATGCATACCACATTGCATGCGTGCTCACACACACACACACACACACACAAACACACACACACAATGTGAAAAATCAAGAAAACAGAATTCCCTCAAAGACTGCAAAGCTCCCAAAACGGATAAAAGGGGCACTGATGGAGAGGAAAGCAAACCACCCAATAGCTGAGTTGTGCAAAATAATTAAAGAGGAAGTAAAGAAACTCAGTTCCAAGAGGACATAATCTAAAAGATAGAGGAAATAATATACAAACTGGCCAGTATGTATGTGGGAGAAACAAAAATGAAGAACTGACTAAAATGGTTCAAAACATGAATGAAAAATTGATCAAAGATCCAGATTCCATGAAAATGTGTCAAAAACAAGTCCCAGAGGTAAAGTATTCTTTAGAATTTCTAAATAGCAGAGATGACCAATGTGGAGACAGTTTCAGAAATTGATGGTAAAATGTAAACTCAGGATGATTTAAGAAGGCTTAAAAATGTTAAGAGAACAAGAAAAATTCATCAGACAGCTACTAGATGACACTAAGTCTAACCCAAGGCAAGTTGGAGTTAGAAATCAGAAGATAGCACACTCAGAATAAAGAAATCTGTTTACAGAAATTATAGCAGAAAACTTTCCAAGTATGAGGAAAGAACTCAACATGTAGGTGAGGCTTACCCACCATCAAATAACTGTGACTGAAAAAAAGGCTCCCTACAACACATCAGTCACAAGCCCAGATGTCTTGCAAAAAGAATTTTAAAAGCTGTCAGAGAAAAGAAAAGATCATGTATCAAAGGTAAATCCATTAGGCTGGGGATTTAGCTCAGTGGTTAGAGTGCTTGCCTTGCAAGCACAAGGCCCTGTTTTCAATCCCCAGCACAAAAAAAAAAAAAAAAAAAAAGAAAAAAAAAAAAAAAGAAAAGGTAAATCCATTAGGATTGTAGTAGACTTCCCAAGCCAGATTTTAAAAGTCTAGCAGAGCTTGGAGCGAAGTGTTTTAAGCCTGAGAAGAAAGCAACTTCCAACCTATACTAATAAGCCTTGCAAAACTATCTTTTGAAGTTGATGGAAGAAAAAGTATGTTCCACAACAACACCTTAAGAGCCTCATGAACACCAAATTAACACTCCAAAAAATACTCAAGAATATCTTAGGGACAACATATCCAACAAAACTGAAAAGTGAGATGGAATCAATGCATCAAGCAAGGCCAATAATTTAACAAAAAAGGAAAAAAGTGTTAGCAACACAAAAAGAAAGCAGTGACAGGAATAAGTCAATACCTTTCAGCAATAACTCTCAATGTAAATTGCCTCACTTCCTCAGTTAGAAGACACATGTTCACAAATGGGATTAAAAAACAGAATTCAACAGTATAATGCATTCAAGAACCTCATCTAATCAAAAAAGAAATTCATAGACTAAAAATCAAAGGATGGGAAACAATATTTCATGCTTCACAAACTAAAAGGAAGCAGGAATAGCAATTTTATTCTCAGACAAAGTAAACTTGAAGGTAAAACTAATCAGAAGAGCCAGGTATGATGGTACATGCCTGTATAATCCCAGCACTTGAGAAGATGAGGCAGGAGGATTGCTGTGAATTCAAGGCCAGCCTGAACTACACAGTGGGATCCCATTGCCAAAACCAACCAACGATTAGAAGAGGCAAAGAAGGTTGTTAAATGTTAGTTAAGGGAACAATTTAACAAGAAGAGATAACAGTTGTAAATATAGATGCATCAAATATTGGAATATGTAACTTCATAAAACAAACACTGCTGGACATACATGATCAAATAAACATCAACATAATCATAGTGGGTGACTTCACCCTACTTTTACAAAGTGATACAGCTAAACAAAATCAAGAAAGAAATATCAGAGCTAAACCACACCTTTGAAAAAATGGACTTAATAGGCATCTACAGAGTGTTCTATGCTACTAAAAGAGTACATATTCCTGGGGTTGGGGATTTAGCTCAGTGGTTACAGTGCTTGTCTTGCAAGCACAAGGTCCTGAGTTCGATCCTCGGCACCAAAAGAAAAAAAAAGAGTACATATTCCTCTCAGCAGCACTTGGAACTTTCTCCAAAATAGATCACATAGTAATCTTTTTCTCTTTTTTTTTTTTTTGGTGGTGCCAGGGATTGAACTCAGGGCCTTGCATGTGCTAGGCAAGTGTTCTACCACTTGAGCTAAATCCCCAACCCCACACAGTAATCTTTAAAGCCTGCTCAAACAAGTACAAAAGAATCAAAATATCTCGTATCCTATTAGATCATAACACTGAAACTAGAAATCAATTGCAAAAGAAACCACAGAAATTTTAAAAACAATCGAATATTCAACACTCCTGAGCCATCAGTAGGTCAGAGAAGAAATCAAGGAATAAATTGAAACTTTCCTAGAATCAAATGGTAACGCCAATGGGACATACGGGAACCAATAGGACACAATGGAAGCACTCCTAGGAAGGAAATGAATTGCCGGGAATGCTTGCATTAGAAAAGGAGAATGAGCTCAAATAATCTGGTGATGTATATCAAGAAACTAGAAGAACAAGAACAGTCCAAACAGCAGAAATTAATGAAATTGAAACTAAAATTACAAAGTATCAGTGAATTGAAGAGTTGGTTCACTTTGAAAGAATGAGCAAAACAAACACCCAAATTTACGAAAAGAAGGAAAGAAAAGACCCATATCAATGCAGCTGTAAATGAAAAAGGTGAAATCAAAACAGGCATTGCTGAAGTCTAGAAAATGAGTAGTGTTGTGAAAAATTGTTTTTGCAGCAAATTGGAGAATCTTGAAGAAATGGACAAATTTGACACATGAATTAGCAAAACCAAACTAAGCATAAAAACACCAAACAGTCCAACAAAAGATAAATTGTGGCAGGAGCAACAACAACAAAAAAACCCTAAAAACTAAGAAAAGCCCAAGACCTGATGGATTCACTGCTAAATTCAACAAGATCTTCAGGGAGGATATAACACCAAATGTCTCAAACTCTTTAATAAAATTGAAAGAGAAGGAGTACTTTCAAACTCATTTTTCAACGCTAGTATCACCTTGATTCCAAAACCAGACCCAACTAAGAAGGAAACTACAGGCCAGTCTCTTTAATGAAAATAGATGCAGAAATCCTCAATAAAGTACTGGCAAACAGAAGGCAATAAATCAGCAAAAAGATCATATACCATGACCAGGTAGATTTTTATCCCAGGGTTGGAAGGGTGGTCCAACATATGCAAATCAATTAAGTGCAATATTATAAACAGAAGCAAGGACAAAAATTATCTCAGTAGACACAGAAAAAGCTTTTGACAAAATCAAGCACCCATGCATGATAAAAAGCCCTGAAAGAAATAGGTATAGGAAAAATCTTACTTCAATCTGGTAAATACCATTACAAATTTACTGCTAACATATTAAATGGGGGAAAGCTGAACACTTTCCCTCTAAAATCAAGAGCAAGACAAGGATGTCCACTATTGTCACTTCTGTTTAAGACAATATTTGAAACATTACCCAGAGCAATTAGACAAGAGGAAAGACATATGTATATTAAAGAAAGAGGTAAAATTATCACTATTCACAGATGACATGGTGCTTTACATAGAAGACCTAAATAATTCCGCCAGAAGATTCCTTGAATTAATTACCAAATTCAGTAATGTAGCAGGATACAAAATCAGCATCCAGGAATCAATAGTGTTCTTGTACACCAATAATGAACCCACCAAGAAAGAAATTAGGAAAATCCCATTCACAATAACAGCAAGAAAAATTAAATACTTAGAAATTAACCTAACCAAGGAAAGGAAAAACCTGTATAAAAAATAGTACAGTACTCTGAAAAAGGAGATCATAGAGGACATCAGAAAATGGAAAAATATCCTCCGTTCCTGGATAGGTAGAACTAAGCATTATCAAAATGGCTATACTTCCAAAAATGATACATAGATTTAATGCCATCTCAATCAAAATACCAAATAGCATTGTTCACCAAATTACAAAAAAAAAACCCCTAAAATTCAGACAGAACCAAAAAAGGCCCAGATTAGCAAAACCAATCATGGGCAATAAGAGTAAAGCAGGTGGTATCACAGTCTTGAATTTCAAGTTATATTATAAAGTTATGGTGATAAAAACAGCGTGGTAGGCTGGGGATTTAGCTCAGTGGTTAGAGTGCTACCCTTGTAAGCACAATGCCGAGTTCAATCCCCAACACCAAAAACAAACAAAAAAATCCACAAAAACCAAAAAACAGCATGGTCCTGGGACAGAAACAGATATGTGGATTAGTGGAACAGAATATAGCCCACAGATCCAAATCCCCGACACCTGATCTTTGACAAAGATACAAAAAATGTACGTCAGAGGAGAGTTAGCCTCTTTAACAAATGGTGCTGGGAAAAGGTGGCTATTGACATGCAGAAAATTGAAACTAGAAGCACATCTTTCCCAATAATCCAAAATAAAATGAAACTGGTTGAAAGATCTCAATATTAAAACAGAAACACTTAACCTCCTGGAATATAAGGCGGGTAAGACTCTTGAAGTTGTAGATGTAGGCAAGGACTTTCTGAGCAGAACCCAATTTGCACAAGAAAAATGTCGGGAATCAACAAATCAGACTGTGTCAAATTAAAAAGCTGCACAGTAATAAAAATAACCAACAGGTTGAAGAGGCAACCTACAGAATTGGAAATGTTTTTGCCAACTCTCATCAGACAGAGGCTTAATATCTAGGATATATAAAGAACTAAAAAAAATTTGACCCCAGAAAGTAAAAAACCCAATCAAAAACTGGGCAATTGAGATGGATACTTCTCAGAAGTACAGATAGCCAATACATACGTGAAAAAATGTTCAGCATCACTGGTTATCAGAAAAGTGCCAATTTATACAACACTGAGATTCCATCATATTCTAGAAATGGTTATCATCAAAAAATTCTCCATTGATTCTGAAAGAATTTTGCAGGGTACATCAATCAGGGTTGGAGGTTGTTTTTTTTAGGGCTTGAAGTACTTCACTCATAGCTGTCCTTGGCTTAAGGGTTTGAACTGAGAAGTCTGCTGTGATTCTGATGAGTTTTCCTTTATAGGTGGTTTGTTCTTACTCTAACAGCTTTTAATATTCTGTTCTTGTGTTGAATTCCTGGACTCTTGACTATTATATGCCTTGGTGTAGGGTTGTTTTTTTTTTTTTTCTGATCACAACTATTTGGAGTTCTAATGGCTCACTTATTTGTATTTCAAGCTCTTTGTCTATGCTTGGAAAGTTTTTTGCTCTTACTTCTGTGAACAAGTTTTTTATGCCCTTTGGGCTGTCTTCTGATTCTTCATTGATTCCAGTTAACCTTACATTGTCTTCTTTGCATCATGTAGCCACTGATGGATTGTTTTTTGTGGCACCTTGCTATTTTTAAGAGGTCTTTCATTTGATGAACACCAACCACAAGCCTGTCTTCTAGATCTGATATTCTACCTTCATTGACTCTGCTGTGTAAATTTTCAGAAGAATTTGTAATCTTCTGGATTTCTCTTTGAGTCTGTTTTATGGAATCTGGTTCTTTTCTATGTTGGGAATTCATGATTTCCATGTCCTTCCTGGGCTTTTCTATTTTATCTGTATCTGCTAATCATTTCCTTCATTGTGGTCATCACCTCTTTAATTATCTCTGTTTTGTTACTTCTGTTGCCACCATTTCATAAAATTCAACTGTGGTTTTTTTTTTTTTATTTCTTCTACCTCAGTGCTCTCTTGATTTGCCTTGGGTGAGTTGGGGGTTGTTTCTCTGGTTTCTCATTCTGTGTTTTTTCATTTTCTTTCTCTATATTTTTTGTTTACCCATTTTCTCTGTTGAGGCTTGTAAATTGCTTATGGTGGGTAGCTTTATTATTAGTATCAAGACCTTTTTAGGAGGGGTTGGGGATTTAGCTCAGTGGTAGAGTGCTTGCAGGTCCCGCGTTCAATCCCCAGCATAAAAAACAACAACAACAACAACAGAAAAAAACCAAACCAAAAAATAGAAGACCTCTTTAAGAAATGACTACTTTTCAGAAATGTCTTCTAGGTGTAGCTGGCTTTTGGCTTTTGAGTCTGTCCCAATTTATCAGAGATGGAAGGTTGCTGTCTGTCTGTTTTAGAACTCAGTTCTTGGGGAGTGGACTATACAGTATTGTTTATGACCCTCCAGACAATCCATGTATTGGCAAACAAGATCAGTTGATCACAGCCGTGTCACCTTGGTTAAAGTAGTACAATCAGTAGTAAAAATAGTACAAAACACAGATTAGAAAGTTACAAACTACGATAACTATAATTTGCCAATTTAAAGTTACATAATAAGATCTAAGACAAATCAGACAATGATGTACAGTAAATATCCACTCAGGGTGATTTTACTCTAAGGAGAGAAGATTAAAAGGGATCAGGGGAAAAATAGATAAAGAGAAATAGATTAGAAGCAAGGCTGAAGGACAAAGGAAGATTTCCCAAACTGTGGGAAACTAGTGAAGAAAAAAGGGAAAGAAAGAAGGAAAAAACAAAAAACAAGAACAAAACAAAATGGAAAAACTAAAAAGAATGTTCACACTCAAGAAAAAATGAAAACAGTAAGAAAAAACAAATGAACAACAAAAAGCCAAAAGCAACAAAAAAAAAAATTTTCCCTGTGATATTAAGCCTGTGGTTATTTTCTGGGGTCTATAGTTTATGGTTTTGTCCGATTCAGGACTGTCCCTGTAGACAAAAGAGGCAGTCAGAGCCCAAATTGGTGCTGGATAATCCCAGTGAGCCTGCAGTAGGATTAGGGTAGGTTGGGGTTCTGGTACTTTCAAATTCAAAGAAGTTCAGGCTGATCCTGGCCTCTGGTCATGGGACTGGGGCCTGAGTTGTTCAGCCTACAGTGTTTGGTTGTCTTCTGCTGGCCTGACCATGGCTTCTTGACCCTGAACATCTCCTATGGTTGTCCCTCACTCAGTCACTGTGGGATTTCAACAAAGGGAGCCTAAAGAAGAAGTCAACCCATAGCTGCTCTGAGTCCCAGGTTCAGTTGGTCCCTCCTTAAATTGGTGTCCAACCAAGCATCTTCTCCAGGGCACATGGAAGTCATTTGGATTGGAGTCACTTACCAGCTGTTGTAGTGCCCAGCATCCACTGCTCTGTTCCCTGGTGCATTTCTCTCTGGAGGCCTCTGGAGTCACCTGTCCTTGCCATGTCTTTGTAGATTTGATACACCTCTCTCACACAGCAAACTTGGAGCCGGGGAAAAGTACAGATTGCCCCCTCATTTTTGTGCGTTGAGGTCTGTCTCTTTACTTTCTCTGTGGGCTCCAGTTTTCCCTTCAGATTCTTCCTGAGTCCTGCGGGCGGGATGGTTTGGGTCCATCTCTGTCCTTCCCTTCCCCAAGTTGTTATTTTCCAGTGTCTGAATTCTGAATCTTGGAGAGGTTGACTTCTTGTCTTAGGTTTTCTAATATAGTCTTTTTTCAGTTTTTGTAGGTCATATGTGTCCAGAAATTTCCCCTGTTTCTTTTAGATTCTCCAATTTATTGGTATATACTTTTTCAAAATATTTGCTAATGATTCTCTGGATTTCAGTGATGCCTCTTTTTATAAACCTCTTGGCAATTCATTCTTAGTTTTATTTAGACCTTTCTTTTTCTTTTTTGGTGCTGGGAATTGAACTCAGGGCCTTGTGCTTGCTAAGCAAGCACTCTAACCACGGAGCTAAATCCCCAACCCCTAGACCTTCTTTCTTTTACCTAGTTTAATTAAGGGTTTGTCAGTTCTATCTATCCAAAGCACCAACTGGGTTTCACTCATCTGTTGTAGTTTGTCTCTATTTCATTTATTTCTTCTCTGATATTTATTACTTCTTTTATTCTTCTGATTTTAGGTTTAGTTTGTTCTCGTTTTTCCTAAAATCTTAAGATGCATTGTTAACCCAGTGTAGTGGTGTACATGTTTAATCCAGAGGTGGGGAGGCTAAGGCAGGATGATTGTGAATTTGAGGCCAGCCTATACTACATGGCAAGTTTGAGGCTATTCCTGGAAAAAGAAGAAAAAAAAAAGCCTCATTATGTTAATTTTTTAGTATCTCTTGTTATTAAATGTAGCCAGGATCACCATAAACTCTTTTACAACAGCTTTCACTGTTTCCCACAGGGTCAGGTAGGTCATGTTTTCATATTTCATTTGATTCTAGAAAATTTTAAATCCTTCTTCCCTGATTTCCTCAGTGATTTGTTCACTCAAAAATGTATTGTTCAATCTCTATATGTTTGTATAATGTCTGTAATTTCTCTTGCTGTTGATTTCTAGTTTCATTCCCTTATGATCTGATAAAATACTAAAAATTATTTCAAATTTTTGTTACAGTTAAAACTTCTCTTATTATTTAGTATATGACCTATTATTGAGAAAGTTCCATGTGCTGATGTAAAGAATGTGTGTTCTGCAGATATTGGATGGAATATTTTATAGATGTTTGTTAAATCCATTTGCTCTGTAGTTGAGCTGGTATTTCTTTATTGATTTCTTTGTGTGTGGATGATCTGTCAGTTGGTGAGAGTGGGATATTGAAATCCTCCACTGTTAATATTTTGAGGCTTTATCTTTGCCTTTATGTTCAGTATGTTTGGGTTTTTATTTTTATTTTTTTAGTATGTATGTTTTATGAAATTGAGTGTACTCATATTCTGTTTACATACATTTATAACTGTTATATCTTCTTGATGAATTGTTTCCTTTATAGGTAGTGAACTTTTTTGTGTCATCTAAGTGATTTAGGCTTAAAGACTGTTTTGTCAGATATAAGCATATGTGCTCCTGCTTGCTTTTGGACTTCAGTTGCTTGGAATATCATTTTGCACCCTTATTTTTTTCAGTCCGTGATGTGAATTTCTTGCAGGCAGCATATTTTTGGGCCTTTTTTGTAATTCATTCAACTAGTCTATGTCTTTTAATTGTGGAATTAAGACATTTACTTTCAGTGTTATTGAAACATATACTTGTTTCTGTTATTTTCTTACTTTTATTCTAATAGTGATTTTGAAAATTCTGTGGTCATTTCCTCCTCTCGTTCATCTCAGAGGTTTGATGGTTTAGTGTATTTATAATGTTTGATTCTTTTCTAGTTTCTCATTTTCTTATCTACTCTCCTAGTGAGATTTATTGTTTGCTGTGCACTCATGATTATGCTTTTTTTCCTTTTCTGTGTGTAGGATTCCATTAACCATCTATTAATGCTGATTTAGTGGTTATGAATTCTCTTAATTTATGCATATCTTAGAAGGTCTTTATTTGTCCAATTCTGAAGGAAAATATTGCTTGGTATAGAAATTTAGGTTGGCAGTTGTTTTAGGAGTTTAAACACATCACAGCATCACCTCCTGGCAATTAGTTTGCTACCCAGAAATCTGCTGTCATTCTAATTGGTTTGCTTTCAAATGTGGCTTGACATTTTTGTCTTACAGCTTTTAGTATTGTTTGTTTTTTTCTGTACTTTTCAAGATTAATTTTACTATATTGTGGAGATAATTATAATATGTTATAGAGAGGTTGTTTTCTGGTCATGTCTACTTGGAATTCTATATGCAGCTTGTACCCATATTTTTCCAAGACTTGGGAAATTTTCTATTACTTCACTAAATAGGTTTTCTATGCTTTCCCCCTGTAGGTCTTCTACCATGTGTATTCCAATTCTATGTGACTTTTAACAATGTCCTAATATCTTGTATGTTCTCTTGGTTCTTTTATATATTTTTTATTATGTTGGAATCTGAAAATTCATCAGCCTTTGTTTTCAAGCTCTGATATTCTTTTTTGTCCTTGATATAGGCCATTTGTGAAATATTGAACTGATTTTTAATATTTTATTGTGCTTTTCATTTAGAAGATTAATATTTAGTTCTATTTGTATTGAATTGTTCTTTCATATTCTGTATCATCTTATTAATTCATTCAGTTGTTTATTTGTATCCTCTTTGAATTCATTGAACTTTTTAGTAACCCTTCCTTTGAGTTCTCTGTCAGCATTTCCTCTACTTCAGTCTTTTTGGAATCAGTTACTAGAGATTATGAACTTTAGGAGTCATGTGTTTTAATATCTTTGTGTTTCTGTGTTGAGATTTGCTCGTCTTTTGGAGTGTATTTCTCTTCCATTTTTCTCTGATGATATGCTTTGGGATATTGTTTAATTCTAATTAACTTTTTGTGTAGTTTTCCAATATATATATATTTTTTTTTTTGGTTTACTTCTGTTCTTTGCCTATATTTTCTTTCAGCTCTTTGGATGTATTCATGACAGTTGATTTAATTTTTTTTTTCTTTTTGTGTTGGGGATCAAACTCAGGGCCTTGTGCTTGCAAAGCAATCACTTTAACCACTGAGCTAAATCCCCAGCCCCACTTTTAGTGGTTTTTTACACTGTGCATACTGTGTTGGAGCCTGAAGAACCTGCTTTCTTTTAGGTCTAGTAAGTGGTAACCCTCTGGTGGTTTAGGGTGGCATGATGTAGACAACAGAATATATAGGGTTCACCCTTTCTGATTCCTCCTCCAGTCTTGTCAGCAGTGTGTGATGGAGAGACTCAGAGACTCTTTTTAAACTCTCTGTTCTAGAGCTGCTGCGTTTCTCCAATCTGTCTACTGTCTAACTTCTGCATTGTCTCATAGTCATCTACCTTTATATGTAGCTCCTCTCTGGTTGTTTTGATTTTGTCTTTGGAGAATTGGATGTGTGCTGGGTGCCTCTGATCTGCCGTCTTGAATCTTCTGTGTTGATATTCTTATTTTGTTCATACATCATTTTCTTGGTTTACTTCTGTTCTTTGCCTATACTTTCTTTTAGCTCTTTGAATGTATTCATGGCAGTTGATTTTTTTTTTTTTTTTTGTGCTGGGTATTGAACTCTGGGCCTTGCACTTGCTAGGCGAGCACTCTAACCACTGAGCTAAATCCCCAGCCATGACAATTGATTTAAAGTCTGCTACCAAGTTTAATGTCAGGGCTTCCTTAGAAATGATTTCTAGTGTATGTGCTGTCAAAGTGAGCACACGCTCAGGGGTGATTTCTGTCTGTCTGTTCATTTATTACGTGTTCTTACTACGTTGGCCCATGTTGGCCTTCAAATGATCCTACTGCCTCAGGCTCCCTAGTAGCTTCAGCTACAGGCAGGTCTCCTCTTCTGACCTATTTTGTTATGAGAATGTGCTGTACTTTACTGTATCTCTGTGCATCTTTTGATTTTTTTATTGAAAATGAGGCATTTGAATATCGGTACCTGGAAGTCAGCCTCTCTCCCTTTCATAGGGTTTTCTTGAGTTCTTTGATTGTTGAAGCTATATTTGTTGGTGTGCTAGTTTCCCAAATTTTTAATTTCTTTTTTTCACAGAACCTATATTGCTCTCATGTTTCGCTATTGAAGGTTGTTTCTTCTGTTGTGTTAACAGAGATTTACTTGAACACTAGGGGATAAACAAATAAACATTTTTGTTAGTCTTTACAGATTTGCTTTGTGCTGAGATTTTTCAGTACTGAGCCAGATTTGCAGCCTGAAAGCCTAAGGTCTTTTCTGAGCATACAGTATTCCTGGGATATGCATGTGGTTACCTAGAGTACACAGGTCGGTCGGTCGGTCAGTCGGTCGGTTGGTCGGTCGGTCTGTCTGTCTGTCTGTCTGTTTTTCTTTCTTTCTTTCCTTCTTTCTTTCTTTCTTTCCTTCTTTCTTTCTTTCTTTCCTTCTTTCTTTCTTTTTTGGTGCTGGGGATTGAATTTAGGGCCTTGCACTTGCAAGGCAAGTGTTCTACTACTGAGTTAAATCCTCAACCCTTATGGGTATTTTTTTTTTTTTTTTTTTTTTTTTGGTGCTGGGGATCGAACGCGGGTCCTTGTGCTTGCAAGGCAAGCACTTTAACCACTGAGCTAAATCCCCAGCCCCTTATGGGTATTTTTGATTTCCCTAATTACCCAAACTCATCCTAGTCTGTTTTGTATCTCAGTTGTAATTTTTTTGTCATAGATGTCTCTGGGTGTTTCTCTCACATTTTGTTGTTTTTCAGTAATACCTACTGCTTTTCTAGCTTGAAGGAGATTCTGAGTTAAGTGCAACGAGAGGAGCACCTTGCACCAGCCTTTCAGTTGACTCCTAGACAAGTTATTATTATTATTATTAATATACTTATTTTTTGTTTTTTTGAGACAGGGTTTCACTTTGTAGTTCAGGCCAGCCTCAAGCTCACTATGTAGCCCAGGCTGGCCTCGATCTCTTGGTGGTCCTCCTGCCTCTGCCTCCCGAGTGCTGGGATTACAGGTGTGCGTCACCATGCCTGGACTCCCAGACAAGTTAGAACAGACCCACAGTCAATTAGGAGTGAGGTCAATTCTGTTTCTTCGAGAACCAAGGGTGAGGGTCTCACACTGCAATCACTGTTTTTAAGACTGTTGCCATGCCAGGGTGTTGGTGGGGCAAGTGCAAATAAAAATCCCGCAAAGCTTCTCTGTTGTTTTTAAGTTGATCTTTAATTAATTAACTTTTCTGAGATGAGATCTTGCTGTATTGCCCACATGGGCTCAAACTTTGAGCGCTCCTGCTTCAGCCTTCTGAGCAGTTGGGATTACAGGCGTGTGCCACTGCATTCAGCTTTTTAAATTGATTTCTCGCAGTATTTTCTTGGTTACTGTAAATCTTTGACTATTTTCAGAGTTCTCACTAAATTGGTTCTGAGAGTTTCTGCTTGATTTTTGGTATTTCTGCAGGAGGGTTGGAGATTGGGATTATGTACTCTACCAATTTACTTATGTTATCTCTTGTTGTATGTTTCTTTAATGACTAATGTTGAGGATGGCTTCATGTGTTTATTTCCTATACTTCTTTGTTGACATTTTTTAGCCTTTTGTTCATGTTTTTTTATTGGTTTGTGTGTTTTCTTACTGAATTGTGAAAGATCTTAATACTAAGTGCCAGTCCATTATCAGGTTTGCCTTGTAAATAGTTTTTCTCTGTTTTTGATTTTTCTTTCAAAAACTTCTTTCAAAAACTGTTTCAAAACTTCCTTCAAAAACTGTTTTCCTTTGAGCTATGGTCTCACTGTGTAGCCTAGGCTGGCCTTGAAGTTGGTGGGATCCTCCTGCCTCACCCTTCTGAGTGCTGGGATTACAAGTGTACACTGCCATGCTTGTTTTCATTTTTCTAACTGTAGCTTTTCACGAGAAGTTTTAAAATTTGGTGATGTCTAATTTATAAAGATGTTATTTTTAAAGTTGTGCATTAGATTCTGAGAACTTTTCCTAACTCAAAGTTAGAAATAATGATTTTCTTCTGGAATTTTTATATTTATAGATTTTGCAATTTATTTAAAGTTAATGTTTGTATGTATTATGCTGAGATGCTTGAAGTATGGTTTCAAGTTTATTTATTTTGCATATTGATATCACACTAAGGCTTTTTGATATATATTAAGAACATTGACTTTGTATTAAGAACATGGACTTTGGAAGGGTGGATTCTGCCCCAGAGTATAGAAATCTCTTCATGCTGGGCATGGTGGCGCATGCCTGTAATCCCAGCCCTTGGGAGACTGAGACAGAGGATTGCTGCGAGTTGGAGGCCAGCCTGAACTACAGAGTGAGATCTTGTCTCAAAACAAACAAGAAAAGAACTTTCTTCATTTACTGGGTTGACAATTATGTGGTGTAAGACTACTCCTAGTGAGAGTTAACTCAGTTTTTCAGCCTATCGGGCAAGTTTTTAATATGTATACTCTCTGTTACTAGCTATGAGTCCTTTGCCTACTTGGACCTCTATCCTTAGATTAAGAACATAATATAATATAAGCACAATGTGTGCCTTGTGGGTAAGTTAATTCTGAGATTTGGAGGAGGAACGTGGTTTTGAGCTAAGAGCTAGGTTGTGTTTGTATATTTGTTTGTCTGAGTACTACTCATGGCAATATGAAATACAGCCACAATTAGTAGTCTAAATTAAAAGGCAAAGCAGTAAACTCTTAAGAATTAGAAGGAATATATAAAGATTGCATAGCTAGCAGTTTTTAACTTTCTTTTCTTTTTGTTTTTTGTGGTACTGAGGATTAAACTCAGGACTTTACCACTGAGCTAGATCCCTAGCCCTTTTAAAATTTATTTTGGACAGGGTCTTGCTAGGTTGCTTGAGTTGGGCTCAAACTTGTGATCCTCCTGCCTCAGCCTCCCAAAGTGCTGAGATTACAGGTGTGGGCCACCACACCAGGCTTTTTTTCTAAACATAAAATTAAACAATGTATGTATTAGATACAAGATTGCTGTAGCATTCATACCATGATAAACACAGGTTATGTGTGATTTCCAGCACGTAGATGTAATTCCACCTTTTAAAGACATACGTAAGAAAGATTGTTGTTGTTGTAATACAAGTGAATTCTTTTTTTTTTTTTTTTTTTCTGTAGAGTTTATCCTTGCTCTCATGTCTCAAAGTATTTGGGCTGCTATAATAAAATACCATAGGAGTATTTTGCTTGCGAATGCTCCCTACTCGTCGAGTAGCTATCTGTCATCTCCCTTTCCCCTCTTTTCACCACTTTTAGATAAATTGTCTTCTAAAAAAAATACCATAAATTGGGTAGTTTATGAATAATAAAAATTTATTTCTTATAGTTCTGGGGGCTGGGAAGCCTAAGATCAAGATGCTGACAGAGGGGCTGGGGATTTAGCTCAGTGGTTAGAGTGCTTTCCTTATAAGCACAAGGCCCTGAGTTCGATCCTCAGCACAAAAACAAACAAACAACAACAACAAAAAGATGCTGACAGATTTGTTGTCTGATGAGGGCCACTTGCTGGTTTATAGATGGTGTCTTCTTCTTGCTGTGTCCTCACCTGGTGGGAGGGAAGGAGGGGGTCTCTCTTGGGCCTTGTTTATAAGGGCACTAATTCTGTTCATGTGGGCTGTACTCCATGACTTAATCACCTCTCAAAGTCTCCAGCTTCTAATAGACTCACATTAGAGGTTAGATTTTCAGTATATGAATTTTAGGGAGGATATAAACATTCAGACCATAGGACTTGCATTCAGTTCATTTAGAAAGGAAACTAGTTGTGACCTTGAATACTTTATTATCAATTTCAAATAATTTGGGTCAGAATCCTCATAATTTTTTTTTTTTTTTGTGCTGGGGCTCAAACTCAGGGCCTTGTGCTTATAGGAAAGCACTCTAACCACTGAGCTAAATCCCCAGCAGAATCCTCATATTTGATCAACATTTGTGTGTTGTTATCATCTGAAAAGTTGTTGATTTAATCTTGTGGCCCTTAAAATTTAGCGTGCTTCAGAATCACCTGGAGAGATGTTAAAAGAAATTTTTGGTCCTTACTCAGAGATTTTCTGATTTAGGAAGTCTGGGGTGGAACCTAAGAATTGCATTTATAACAAGTTCAATGCTGCTGGTCTGGGGACCATGCTTCAAGAACCACTGTTTTAGGCAAGAACTATTCATGTGTCCTTTGGTTTTATTTATTTTTTTGGGCTCAACATTTATAGTTCTCCTAGTAGCTGTTGAAAACTCATTGTAATTTGTAGTTATGCTGATATTTACTATTGCCATAGCAGTGTTTTATGTTCACATTTGTTTCTCCTTCTGTATTCCTTGGCTGTTAAGCATACCACACAAGCCAGAAACCTGGAAGTCATCCTAGATGCCTCCTGCTTAACTCCCCGTTTTGCTTAAGAATCTTTTGTTTGCAGAAATGATAGAAACTATTTAAGGTTTGACCTCATTTGAGGAGCAAGGAAGAATTTATTATAAGGCTACAAAGCAATCCCACTGAACCTCAAAACTGAGTTTTGTTGGACCTCATAGAGATGAGAAATGGGAACTAGAAAACTGTAAGAAGTTAGTAAGGAAGTGCTTGTCTTGTCCCTTTTCTTTCTGTAGGACTACGTGTGATTCTGTCTTTCTTTATTCACCGATCCTGTTCTTTGATTATTTCTGAGTATATTCAGTTTATTGAATAAGTTTAGCTGAACAAAAGAAGCAACTCCCTGAATTCATACTGAATAATTCTTTGCATATGAAGTTTTTTCTTCCGCTTTGTCCAGTTATTTATGCCGTTTGAAGCCTGCAGATCATGGGGTGGGGGAATAGAGTCAAGAGTAGTGACTAGAAGAGCGTATAAGGGATCTTTCCTGGGGTCTTGATTATGTCTCTCTCTTTTAATCTTGATGCTAGTTAGATAGGTATGTTCAATTTGTGAAAATTCACTGAGTTACATACTTGGGTATGTGTACTTCTCCAGAATGAGTAATATCCTTCAGTAAAACTTAAAAAGACATCCTGCTTAGGAAGCTAAATTTTGTATCTAATAAACATTGTATTTTCTTTCCTTTTCCAGGTTTTGATAGAAGAACTAAGAATAAGAGTGGTCATGATCCACTCTCATTTTTCCTCTCTTCTGTTTTTCTATGATGTGACCTGGTAGGGAATAAGGAGATTGAAAAGGATGTGTTTATCTTAATTAGTGCCGACTGAGTCCTCTCTTGGTGGTTCTTTCTCTGATTGTCATCCGTATAGTATAGCAGACATCTAAATGCTAGTTCTCTCATGTAGCTCATTTGTAAGTTTTCTTGGGATGGAGTCTTCCTCTCTACACATTGCCTTTGTATAGGTTATCTGCTCTAGCTCAGGGTCTTTCAAACCCCTCCCCCAGCTTCTTGCTGTATTTTGTCAAAGAGAAGTTAGCCTTGTGTTGTGGGTTATCAGAATTAGTGCCTAAGCCCTACTTCCTTTCATGGTTTCTCCTTGATCCATAGATGCCATTTCATCCTTGGCACACCAAATGATAGAAATATAGGATATTCCCTTGCTGTCTTCTCTTTTTGCATTATTAACTACTGCTTCCAATTTACTATCCTCACTCTTCACTCTGTGGAAGTTGCTTGGACACCTCAGCTGCTCTGACGTTTCAGTGCCCCAATTTCCCCCTTTATCCATTTTTTTTGTGGGGAATGTTGCTGGGGATTGAACTCAGGGCCTTGAGTATGTTGGCAAGCACTCTACCACTGAGCTAAATCCCCAAGTCCTATTCATTGATTTTTATTTGTAAGCATTTGTAAATTATGTTCTGGATGGTCACCATTGACCAATATTAGTACTTTCCCATGTTTGTGAACTTATCAATCATAATATATGACTTTAGAGAGTTTTTTTCTTTCCATTTTTCCTTAGAGAAATGGGCATTTTCATTTTTTTCTCTTGTGGCTTTTAGTATTTTCATAGTACCAGTTAATGGGTCTTGTGATCTATTCCTCCCCCCCCATTTCCTGTTGATAGGAATCAAACTCAGGGTCTCTTGCACGTTAGACAAGCATTCTACCACTGAGATACACATCTGGCCCCATGTCTTGTTTTTCAAATGCTGGGTGACATAGGTGCCTGTTATTTCTTTTTATGCTTCTTATTTTGTCTCTGTGATGTCCAGATTAGTATTATGTGCTCTTTACATTTGTGTATAATAGCTTCTGTATCAGTCTATTTTCTACTGCTGTAACAAAATACCTGAGGCTGGATACTTTGTAAAGACCCAAGCTTTTTATGTTGGTCACAGTTTTGGAAATCCAGAAGCATTTGCTAGGCACCAGTGAGGCCCTTGCCTGTACGTCACAGCACAGTTTATGCTTCGTGTTGGGAGAGCATACAAGAGGGAAAGATGACATGATGTGACAAGTAGCCAGAGAGATTCAAGGGCTGGCCTTGATGTTTTTAAAACAACTCACTCTTTTTTATTTTTATTTTTTTTGGCAATACTGGGAAGGGAACCCCAAGGCATTTACATTGGGCTACATCCCCAGACTTTAATTTTTTTTAAATTTTGAGACAGGGTCTCACTAAGTTGCTCAGGTGGGAGTTGAATTTGTGATCTTTCTGTTGCAGCCTCCCAACGACTGGGAATAACTCACTCTTGAGAGAATTAACCAGGTTGAGAGCTATATTAATTCCTTCTAACTCAGGATCTCTAGTGACCTAATTACTTCTCACTAGGTTTCACCACCTTTCAACATTACCACATTGAGGACTAAGATTCTAGCACATGATTCTTTGGGACATACCATCTCCAAACCGTACCAGTTGATTTCATTGAAATAATGCCTCATTGGGCTCCCCCCCATTTAATGCTGCTAAATTTAGCAACTTAGTGAGACCCTGTCTCAAGATGAAAAATACAACAAGGACTGAAGATGTAACTCAGTGCGAAGGCCCTGGATTCAATCCCCAGTATTGGAAAATAAAAGTCTACCTCTTGATGATATTGTTGGGTGTTATTTAGTGAGTGAGGAGGAAGAGGCACTGGGTTGAAGAGTGATGGAGCAGACTAAAATAAAGGCAAGAGGAAACACTGTTAATGCTTCATTTTGTCCATACTTTCTCCATAGTATTTTTATAAATTTTATTTGAAAACATGGATTTACTTCCTATTATAGGCATATAAAGAAAGCTCTTAAGTTTTAATTTAGGAGTAATAGAGTGTTACTGCTAACTTTGTTTGATAGTTTAAGGAAGGTCTATTATTTAATGATTAAAAAAAAAAAAAAACTAAACCTGGGCAGGTGATCCCTTGAGCCCAGGAGTTCAAGACGAGTCTGGGCAACATAGTGAGAACTCCATCTTTAAAAAAAAAAAAAAAAATAGGCTCTAGGAAGGATGAGAATAAAGGAGAATAAAGAATAAAGAATAAACGTAATTAGTAGTATATTCATGAATAAATACATCCTATCAAAATGTCTTGTGTCAATTTGTAGGCCTTTTTTCTTTTTTGGCTTTTTGTAATCAGTGTCCTGGGTCCTTTCATGCACACCGGCCTTTCACTAAGAAATATGTTTCTGGCTGTAGGTATTGTATCAGGGTTCACTAGAGGAACAGATTTATTGTAAAATGTACATATAATATGTAAAGGATTTACAAGGTAGGCTTATAGTGGTTACCTGCAGAGTCAGGTTTGGGAGAATGCAAAAGGGGCATTCTGTGTGCTGGACAGCCAGGGAAATAAGTAAAAAGCCAAAGGCCTGCAGCTCATTGCAGAGTCCAGCCTGAGTCTGTATTTGGAAGGTCTGCTGTGTTGGAAGCCTGGAGACTGACAATCCAAGGCAATAGTGAAGACTGGAGCTCCTCCAAAGAAGCAATAGCAAGACTTCCTTTTTCTTTTCCTTTTCATTCCATCCAGGCAACAAGCTTATTGGTTGGTGCCACTCACACCCAGGGTGGATCATCCCTCCGTCTTCAGTAGGTCAATCATGTAGATACATCCAGAACTATGCTAGACCAGTCTGCTAGGCTTTTCTTGAATTCAGGTTGACATCACAATTGAATATCACAGCTATTAAGTGGGAAATATAAAATATTGGTATTTTTTAACCATAATGAATGTTGGAGAGATACTAAATATAAAGTTCTTATTCTTCAGAAAAGATAACAAAGACTTCTATTTTCTTTTTTTCTCTTTGAAGGATGTGGTAACTGGACTTAGTCCCCTGCTCTTCAGGAAGCTCAGTAATCCTGACATATTTTCATCATCTGGAAAAGCTAAACTCCAGCGACAATTTAGTCAGGATGACTGTAAGTTACGAAGAGGAAGCCTGGCCAGTTCTCTATCAGGTAAATACCTGCTTTTGTTTAAATATGGGAGCCTGAGGAGTCAGTGTTAGAGTGTACTTAGCATATGTGAGGCCTTGAATTCCATCACCAGCACCAAAAATAAAAGGTGTGTGTGGGGGGCTGTGTTGTAAATAAATTTAAGAGTATATCAACCAAGTATAGAAAACATATGGTTCAGTCTCTTTTCCTCTCTTTACTACTTCCTCATGGAGTCTCTGAATACTAACCATTTGAATGTGATAGATATTCCTTCCTGTTTATTCCCTGTCAATCCCTATCAATCTGTTTTTTGATTTTTTTTTTCCTTTACTGTCTTGCCACTTCTGTAGGCTGCACCTTCTTTCCTTCTTTGGATTTCTTTTTTTCTCCATTCTCAAATGTGAAGCCCATAGTCATAGTGTCTTCTCACTTCCTCTAAAGAAAAGACAATTTAAAAATGCAAGGGAAAAATTATGCAGGGAAGTCTTGGTCCAAATAGAAAGCAGTAAAATGTAGCATAATTTTAATTAGCCAGTAGAGAATGAAAAAAACAGTCTGTTTGACCATAGCTAAACATATAGATCAGTAGAGTAAAAATGTAATTGTACCATACTCTTTTGTGCAATAGTTAATAATTTTCAACTTTTTTGCTTTCAGTTTCTTTTTGAAGCTATTCCCTTGGCTATATCTTCTCATTCTCATATTGAAATTTTTATTTTGCTAGTTATGTTTTTAATCACATACAGGCATTTCTTGTTTGGTTTTGAATAGAATTCTTCTTGTCCTTTAAGGATATGAGTATCTTCTAATTGTCTATGAGTAAATGGAGTTTTGAATTAGGAAAGTTTTTGTTTTTTGGGTTTTTTTTGGGTGCTGGGGATCGAACTCAGGGCTTTGTGCTTGTGAGGCAAGCGCTGTACCACTGGGCTAAATCCCCAACCCCTTTGTTTTTAAATTATCTGGATCAATTATTTTTCTTTTGAGAACCTAACAACCAGAATCCAGTGTTTTGTTCTGAAGCATTAAATCCCTTCTATCCTGTGTTTCCTGTGTTGTACATTGTGGTTGAGGTTGTTCTGTGTATGGAATTTTCAGTTAATATGATTTCAGCCTGTTGTCTTGCTTTGTTCCTTCTTAGATCCATTTCTCTCTTCCTCCCTCTTTTTTTCATTTTTCTTTTTTTGAGGCAAGGTCTCACTATGTAGGTTAGGCTGGCCTCAAACTCATGGCAATCCTTCGGCCCCAGCCTCCTTAGTGCTAGGATTACAGATGTGCATCACCATGCCTGGCTCCCCCTTCCTTTCTTCGTGCCTCTCTTTTACTAGAAATTTAGCCCAGAGCCTTGGACTTGCTGTGCTATTGGATTACATTACCAGCCCTTCTTAGAATTTTTTTAGTATTTTGATTTAGGGTCTTGCTAAGTTCCCCACACTGGTCTTGAATTTGCAATCCTCCCACCTTAGCCTCCTGAGTAGTTGGGATTGCAGGTGTGTACCACTGTGTTTAATTTCATTTTTGAGTACTGAATCTAAGTTCACACAAAGTTCATGCAAACTGATACCTCTATTAACTGCAACCTTCTCTGTGCTTGTTATGGTTCCTACCTTTCTTGCCCAGTTCCATAGGTTATGATTCACTTATTTGCTTTAGGTTAAACCCCGGGCTTCGTGCATGCTGTACAAGTGCACTGCCAGTGAACTGTACTCCCAGCTCTTCCTAAAGTATTCTCACTTCATCATAATCAGTCAGTGCCTGAGCTGTCTTATATGGCATTTATTTATTTTACTTCTTTATTCTCATTTTTGTGGAGTTTCTTGGAGGACAAAAGAAAAAACATGTGCTTACTCTATGTTATGGTTTGTGCCTAGATGTGCCCCCAAAGCCTCATGTGGTCATACATAGGACTTTTTCAGAGGTGGCTGAATCTAGAGTGTGTGAGGCTGGGATCCTGACAGCGTAGATAAGATGTGAGGAATAGAAAGAGGCTTGTGGGCCCTTTGTTTGCCTTGCTGCTTTCTGCCTGTCTGCCATGCCTTACTGCTTTGGATGCAGCCAATTATGGACTCAAACCCCTACAGACTGTGAGCTAAATAAGCCTTTCCTCCTTTAACTTTGGGTGTTGGATATTTTGTCTTAGCAACGAGAAAGGTAACTAAGACACTCTATCTTATTTTTTTGGTGCTGAGGATTGAACCCAGGGCCTCACTCATGCTAAGCACATTCTTTTTCACTAGGTTGTATCACCAGTGTTCACTCTGATATCTTTGACTAGAAATGCTTTATGTAGTAACCTCTTGAACTATTATAAGAATAGTAATTGGAATTTGAAAAGATTTATTTTTTTCTTATTTACTAAAGTGCTAGTTGTATTTGTTCATGTTATTCCTTCTATTTTATGTGGTTTATTTTCCTCAAATTTTGGCAGTCTTTAGTATGTTTTCAAGCCCTTACTGATGTGTTTTCAAATGGGTTTCTTTGAAAGTCTTATAAGCGTCTTTCCCTAGCAGGGCCTTATTTTGAAGAGATATGGTACTAGCGTTTGTATGTGTTGGTAGGTTTAGTCAACAAGCTAGATTTCCTTTAGAATATACAGTATAGATGGACTTGGAGGTTTGAGCCACGGGTCTGTGCCCTCCAGTGCTGTGGATCCGGGCTGGCTCCGCCCCCTCCAGAGACCACTCGGAGATCAATCCCACAGACTTGGTGGTTTGAGCCACGGGTCTGTGTGCTCCAGCACCACAGATCCAGGCCAGCTCTGTCACCTCCAGAGACCACCCAAGATCAACCCCATGGACTTAGAGGTTTGAACCGGCAGGTTTGTGCGCTCCAGCGCCATGGATCTGGGCTGGCTCCACCCATGCACCAGCAGGGTGAAACTCAAGTAACCTCTCTCTCTCTCTCTCTCTCTCTCTCTCTCTCTCTCTCTCTTTTCTCTTCTTTTCTTCTTTTCTGGTCCAAGCTAACACTACCTAGTAGAACCAACAATACCTGCCCCACTGAGAAAAGTGTTAGAGTCATAAAGGGTAAGGAGATGTGGGCGAGCTAACAAGGATCTCCTAGAAGAGCTGCAGGTTGAAAACTCTGCCCCAGACTCTGCTCCTGGTGGCCAGGATCAGTATAGTACACAGCATTAACCACTGCAGACTCAATAGGGCTAACAAGCACAGAATCAGGTTTTGGCCTGCACACCACCACAAAATGGTGGCTATCAGAGAAATCACACTATAAGTATATATATGTGTGTGTGTGTGTGTGTGTGTGTGTGTGTGTGTGTGTGTGTGTATGTAGTTTCTTCTTTTTTTTATTCTATTATTCATTCTGTTACCTGTCTGATGTGTTCCCTTTTCTACCTATTCTTTCTTGTTGCTGTTGTTTAGGTTTTTACTTTTATTAACTCCTGCCTTGCTAATATCTTTCCTTCTCTCTACTCCCTTTTCTTTCTCTCACCTTCCTCAACCAACTGCTCTGATTTTTCTTTTTTCTTTTCATTTTCTCTCTTTCATTTTTCACATGAGTGAGTATTGTCTAGATTCTATATGGTTTGACCCACTACTCTCACCCTTCACTCTTCCTATACTATCCACACAAGTTTTTCAAAGTTTAAGTAACATCCTTTTATCCTTAAGCCTTGTATCAACTAGAACTCTCTTCATTGACCTTGCTAACTTTCCCTATCCCTCATAATCCCCCCTACATGCAGGGTAAAAACCACTTTACTAATGGAAAACCCACTACATACAAATTCCTGGTTTATATTGGATTCTGCTTTATAAATGTGTTGACCTTGCTCTTATGGTTAAAGATACAAAGTTAATAGTTACTACAGTCAGTCAATTTCATGAATGTAATTAATTCTATTCTTATTGCTAATGTACTAGTGCAACAAGGGTGTTATACAGGTTATAACCAATTGTATTTTCCCATATGGCAATACTGAGGTAATAATCATTATTGTAGTCCAAAGTCTTGAGACAGACAGAATAGCCAAGAACCACACAGAAGACACTGAAGGAACAGACTGGTCCTTGGAAAACTTCTCCCGAAGGAACAGACTTCTCCTTGATATTTGTCTTCAAGTAACCTCCCAGAAACAAAATATAAAAATCAACACTGAAACTAAAAGGGGGGAAATACTTATAGACACAATGAAAATGACGAGACCTAGAAGTAAAATACCACCCCAAACCCCAGCCCACCCAGAACAAATCCAGAGGATGATGAAATAGCGGAAATCAGAAAACACTCAACCAAACTTTCAGAAATGATAGCAGCAGAAGTTAAAAAACAGATGGACGAGGCTATACAGAGCATCAGATTAGAAATAATTGGCCAAGTAAGATCTGCTTAGTGAATTTAGAGTAGACACAGATAAAAACACAGAGGAGCTTAGAAAAACAGTGGAAAACTTGACCACTCAACTCAGGAAAGAAATAGAACCCATAAAACAGATCTAAACAGATAGCCAAGAAATCAAAAACTCTCTTGAAAGTATACGCAGCAAATTAAATGAAAGCAAAGATGTAATCTCAGAACTAGAAGACAGGGCTGCAGTCCATGACCATGAACAGGAAAACTTCTTAAAAATAGCTGGAGACTATGAAAAATCAATATAATAACTGCAAGGTGATGCAAAGAAGAACAACCTAAGATTGATTGGAGTGAATGAAAAAGCAGAGAACAGTGCAAAGGATATAAAAAGATTATTTACAGAAGTAGTGACAGAAAACTTCCCAAGCATGAGAAGAGAACTTGACATACAGATAAGTGAGGCATATAGAACCCCAATTACCCATGACTAAAAAAAATCCACACCAAGACATATAATATTCCAGATTCCAGAAATTCAACAAAAGAACAGAATACTGAAAATTGTTAGGAAAAAAACCAAATCACCTATAAAGGTAAACCCATCAGAATCACAGAGGACTTCTCAACACAAACCCTTAAATCAAGGATAGCCTGGAGCAAAATATTTCAAGCCTTAAAAGAAAACAATCTCCAACCCAGATTGATGTACCCAGCCAAACTGTCAAATTCAACGATGAAATAATAAACTTCCTTGACAAAGAACAACTGAAGAAATTCATAGCCTCCAAACCACCTGTATAAAACATTTTGAAGGATATCCTAGAAAAGGAAAAAGGAAACTATAATTACAAGGACATTAATAAAAAGACTCCACCAGGCAAGAGAAACAGTTAAACTGAGTTGAAACACAGAACCAACAACAGAAAAGATCTATGACAATGATAAGTCAATATATAATAGCTGTAACCATCAATGTAAATGGTATCAACTCACCAATCAAAAGAAACAGACTAGCAGAATGGATCAAGAAACAAGATTCGTCAATACGCTGCATATAAGAGACACTTTTAACTCAAAAGGAAATTCATAGACTGAAAATCAAAGGATGGAAAACAGCATTTCATACAACAGGAAGCCAGAAAAAAAGCAGGGTTAGCTATCCTAATGTCAGACAAAGTGAACTTCAAACCAAGACTGATCAAGAAGGACAAAGAAGGTCACTACATACTTCTCAAGGGAAAATTCCAAGAGGAAGAAATAGTAATCATTAATATTTATGCACCAAATATTGGTGAACCTAACTACATAAAACAAATGTTAAGGAACACGAAAGATCAAATAAACATTAACACAGTTATAACGGTAGACTTCAATACCCCATTGTCACAAATAGATCAACTAGACAAAAAATTAACAAAGAAACATCAGAACTGAATCAAATCTGTGAACAAATGGATTTAGCAGATGTCTATAGAGAGTGTTCTACCCTACAACAGCAGAATACACATTCTTCTCAGCTGCACACAAGTTGTTCTCCAAAGTGGACCACATACTAGCTGATTAAAGCATGTTTAAATAAATGTAAGGGAATTGAAATTACCCCATACATACTATCAGACCATAGTGCAATAAAAGTGGAATTCAATGGTAACAGAAACCAAAAAAACCACATAAACACATGGAAACCAAATAACATCCTTCTGAACAAGAGCTGGGTCACAGAAGAAATTAAGCAATTTATACAGTTTAATGATAATGCCAATCCAACATACCAGAACCTATAGTGTACAATGAAAGCAGTGTTATGAGGGAAATTTATTGCACTGAACTCCCACATCAGAAAGAAAGAATGAGCGCAAATAAACAACTTAATATTGAACCTCAAACATGGAGAAAAAGAAGAACAAATCAAACCCAGAGCTCGTATGAGAAAAGAAATTATTAACATCAGAGCCGAAATTAATGCAATTGAGACTAAGAAAACAGTATGAAGAATCAATGAATCAAAAAGTTCATTCTTTGAAAGACTAAATAGACAAAGCCTTAGCCAATCTTACCAAAAAAAAGAAAGAAACAACACAAATCCATGCAATAAAAAGATCAAAGGAGTGAAGTCACAACTGACCTTATGGAAATCCAAATGATCATCAGCACCTATTTTAAGCACCTCTACTCAAACAAGATGGAAAACACTGAAGAAATGGGCAGATTCTTAGAAACATATGAATTACCAAAATTGAATCAAGAAGACATAGATAACCCAATATCAGCCATTGAACTCAAAGAGATAATAACCTACCAACAAAGAAAAGCCCAGGTCCTGATGTTTTCACAGCTGAATCCTACAAGAAATTCAGAGATGATCTAATACCACTATTCCTCCAGCTCTTTAATGAAATTGAAAAGGAAGCAATACTTCCAAAACCATTCCTGGAAGCAAGTGTTCCTCTGTTACTAAAACCAAAAAAGCATCCAACTGAAAAAGAGAACTACAGGCCAATTTCCCTAATGAATATAGATGCAAAAATTCTCTGTGAGATACTGGGAAACAATGCAATGAATTATCAAGATTATACACTACGACCAAGTAGGATTCATCCCAGGGATGCAGGGATGGTTGAACATTAGCAAATCAGTACATGTAATATACCATATCAACAGAATCAAAGACAAAAATCACATGATCATCTCAGTAGATGCAGAAAAAGCATTTGACAAGATCCAACACCCATTCATGATAAAAACTCTTCAGAAATTAGCAATAGACAGTCTATTTCTAAATCTGATAAAAGCCATCTATGACAAACCAAAGGCTAACATCACACTGAATGGTCAGAAACTGGAAGCTTTCACAGTAAAATCTGGAACAAGACAAGAATGCCCACTACGACCACTATTATTCAATATAGTTCTAGAAACATTAGCCAGAGCAATGAGGCAAGAGAAAGAAATAAAAGGAATATAAGATAGGTTCGGAAGTAGCTAAACTATCATTATTTGTGGATGACATGATACTCTACATAGAAGACCCCAAAAATTCCACCTACAAACTTCTAGATTTAATAACTAAATCCAGTTGCATAGCTGGATACAAAGTCAACACCCAAAAGTCAATAGGATTCCTATACACCAGTAACAAACTCAGTGAGAAAGAAATAACAGAAGATATACCTTTCACAATCACATGAAAAAAGTGAAATACTTAGGAATCTATCTAACAAAGCAAGTGAAAGACCTTTTCATTGAGATCTACAGTACTCTAAAAAAAGGAAATTGAAAGAGATATCAGACAATGGAAAGATATCTTGTGTTCTTGAGTAGGAAGAGCCAACATAGTGAAAATGGCCATACTTCCTAAATTGCTATACAGATTTAATGCAATTCCAATCAAAATACCAATAACATACTTAACAGAATTAGAGAAAAGAATCATGAAATTCATCTGGAACCAGAAGAGACCAAGAATAGCAAAAACAATCCTGGGCAACAGGAATAAGGCAGGAGGCATCACAATCCCTGACTTGAAATTATATTATAAAGCTACTGTGATAAAAACAGCATGGTACTGGCAAAAAGACAGACCTGAGGATCAATGCAACAGGCCAGAAGATACAGAAGAAACAACTCCAAACACATTCAAATACCTCATCTTTGACAAAGGAGCCAAATACCCTCACTGGAAGGAAGATAGTCTCTTTAATAAATGGTGCTGGAAAAATTGACTTGCCTCAAACTAAAACTAGATATATGTCTCTTGCCATGTACTAAGCTAAAATCAAAGTAGATCAAAGATCTAAACATTAAAACAGAAACACTAAATCTACTGGAGAATAGAATAGGAAGAACTCTTGAAGACATAGGGGTAGTAAAAAAATTTATGAACAGAACCTAGACTGCACGGGAAATAATACAAAGAATCAGTGCTTGGGACCACATCCTATTAAAAGGCTTTTGCACAGCAAAAGAAATCACCAATAGAGCAGGGCAAAAACCCACAGACTGGGAAAAAATTTTTGCCAGCTGCCCCTCACACAAAGGTCTAACATCTAGAATATGTAAAGAACTCAAAAAAATCAAACCCCCCAATTTAAAGACCCTATCCAAAAATGGGCATCTGAAATGAATAAACATTTCACAGTTGAAGAAATAAAAATAGCAAACAAATGTATGAAAAAGTGTTCAACATCATCGGTCATTCGAGAGTTGCAAATCAGAAGCAATGCTAAGATACCATCTCACAACCGAACGAACAGCTATTATCAAGAAATCAACTAATAACAACTGCTGGTGGGGCTGGGGGGGAAAAGGTACCCTCCTCCACTGTTGGGAATGTAGATTGGTCCAACCACTGTGGAAATCAGTGTGGAGATTCCTCAAAAAACTGCAAGTAGAGTTTCCATTTGACCCAGCTATTCCTCTGCTTGGTATCTTCCCAGAAGAATTAAAATCATCATATCACAGCGATATATGCACAACCATGTTCATACCAACACAATTTGTAATAGTTAAGTCTTGGAAACAACCTAAATGCCCAATCACTAATGAATGGGTAAAGAAGATGTGGGTTGTCTACACAATGGAGTATTACTCTGCCATAAAAAAGGATAAACTAGAGACATTTGTAGGTAAATGGATGTACCTTGAGAACATACTCTTAAGTGAAATAAATCAGACACTCATCAGTGCACATTGAGTTGTTTCTGATATGAGAAACTGTGAGTGTAAATAAGGACAAAGAGGTATAATAGATAGTAAGTATGGTAAAAAAAAAAGCATTCAAAAGAGAGAAGAACTACATAGGGAGAAGGGTTCAAAGAAGAAAGGGAAAAAGAAAAGGAAGGAGAAAGGGAAAAAAATTAACGTGCTGCAAATAGGTAAGGATAGGGGAATGGAAAAGAGGAGTGGGAAAGGGGGGGGGAACCAAGATATATCATGTGCAGGTACAAAATAACCATGTTGAATATGATCATTATGTGTACAATGTACCATTGCATTTTCTTAGTAAAAAATTAAAAAAATTAAAATTAGAGTATACAGTATAGGTGAGGAGTAGGCAGATGGTCTAGAGGACAATGCAGCATTTGCAAATTGAAGGAAAGATGGTAGGGAGGCAAGGTGTACAATAGGCTCATCATCATCATCATTTTTTTAGTGCTAGGAAGGGAATCAAATTTCCCCATAAAATCAGTGTTGTTTCCCATAATGTTGACATTGAATCTAACTATTGAATTTGATTTGCTTTTTGTCTAATTTGGCTCATGACCATAATTGTAGAAAGAATTAAGTTTGTGAACTGAGGCACCACTTGTGTGTGTGTATTTATATTTATTTATTCACATCTTGATCATTATCACTCTCCCTCTGCCCATACCCTCTTTCCCTAGAACCCTGTCCTATTTCCACAAAGCTTACCTCCTTGTTTCCTATCATTTTCTTTTTATTTTGGTGTTATATTATTTATATTTTGGGTTTCTCATATTAGAGAAATATTTAGCTGTCTGTGTCTGATTTATTTTCCTTAGCATTCTGGTCTTAAAATCCATCCATTTTCCTACAAATGACTCAAATTTATCCCTTTTTATGGCTTAGTAGTACTCCATTGTGTATATATATCACATTTTCTGGATCTATTCATCTCTTAATGGACAGACAGGCTGCTTCTGTAATTTAGCTGTTGTGCTACAAAGAGGGTATACATTGTAATATGATAACTTTAACTCTTTTGGGAAGATAACCTTTATAACTGGGTTAAATGCAATTTCTCTTTTCAGATTTTTGAAGAAACTCCCTTCTGACTTCCATAGTGGTTGTACTATTTTACATTTACCACCAACAATGTAGAAGGGTTCCTCCTTCTCTGCAAGTTTACGAGCATTTGTTGTGTTTTTGAGTCCTTCATAGCCATTCTTCCTAGATGGAAGTAAGAAGAATCTCAGTGTTGTTTTGATTTGCATTTCTCTAATGGCCAAAAATACTGAACATTTTTTCATTATACAACTTGTTTTCTCTTTTTTTTTCTTTTGCTCTGGGGATTGAACTCAGGGCCTTGTGCTTCCTAGGTGAGTACTCCAACCACTGAGCTAAATCCCCAGCCCTATACTACTTGTTTTGAGAAGCTTCTATTTACTTAAATTGTCCATTTTTGATTTGGTCTTTTATTTTTTTGGTCTTAGGGATCAAACTCAGGGCCTTGCACTTGCTAGGCAAGCACTCTACCACTGAGCTAAATCCTCAACTCCTGGTCTTTTATTTTTTTTGGAGGGGTGTCTATTTTTTCCTGAGAAATAGCTGGCAAAATTATGTCCCATTCTATAGTTTGTCTCAACTCTATTGGCTGTCTCCCTTATTATGCAGAAGCTTTTGAATTTGATACAATTCCCTTTTTTATTTTTGGTATTATATCTTGAACAATTGGGGTTGTGTTTAGAAAGTTCTTGCTTATGCCTATGTCTTCAAGGGATTTTATTTATTTATTTATTTTTTGAGACTGGGTCTCACTATTTAATTCATGCCGGTATTGAGCTCACCATGTAGCCCAGGCCTGAAATTCATTGTGATTCTCCTGCCTCAGCATTCTGAGTGCTGGAAAACAAGCATGTGTCATTATGCCCTGCTGCATCTTTAAGAGGTTTAACCAATTTTTTTTCCCCTTCTAACAGATTGAGGGTTTCTCTTTTTTGGGGGGGTGGGTGGCGGGGTGCTGGTGATTGAACTCAAGGCCTTGCACTTGTTAGGCAAGTGCTCTACCACTGAGCTAAATCACCACCCCTCTGGGTTTCTGTTTTTATATCTAGGTTTTTAAAATCCATTTTCATTGGATTTTAGTACACAGAGAGAGGGATCTAGATTAATTGTTCTGCATGTGGATAACCTGTTCTTTCAGTACGATTTGTTAAAGTGCCTGCCTTTTCTCCAGTGTATATTTTTGCCAGAACTAGATGGCTGTCCCTGTGTTGGCTTGTTTCTGTGTCCTTTATTCTGTTTTGTTGGTTCACATGTCTATTTTTGTGCCAGTAACATCTCTTTTTATTACTGTAGACTTGTAGCATAACTTGAAGTCTGGGATTGAAAAAGACTCCTGCTTTGGTGTTCAAAAAATTTTTTTTGCCTATTTTGGGTCTCTTCTGTTTCTGTATAAATTTTAGAATTTTTTTCTCTAATTTTTTTTTCAATTCCAATCAAAATACTAACAACATTTTTCACAGAGACACTATTGATTTTTTTTGTGTGTGTGTGTGTTTGTTTATTAGTTCTGTGAGTTTTCTGGTGGAATTTTTTTTTATCTTCTATGTATTGGATCATGTCTTCTGCAAATAATGATATTTTGACTTCTTCCTTTCCTATTCCAATCCCTTTTATTTCTTTATCTTGCTTGATTGCTCTTGGTAAAGTTTCAAGTACCATTAGTGCCCAGGAGTGTTGAGAGTGTTCACAGTGCACATCTTTGGCTTCCTGATTTTAGAGGGAATGCTTTCAGGTTTTCTCTGTCTACTATGATGTTAACTGTGGGTTTGTCCTAAATAGGTTTTATCAGTTCAAGGCAAGATCCTTGTATAGCTATTTTCATGTGGGTTTTTATTGTGAAGTATGTTTGATTTTGTCAAAGGCTTTTTCTGTAATCATGTGATTTTTAATCCTTTCTTGTGTTTATGTGGTGGGTTAATTTGTTGATTTATGTATGCTAAACAATCATTGCATCCCTGGGATGAAATCTACTTGGTATGGATGTATGGAAGATCCTTTAATGATTCGTTGCATTCTGTTTCAAAGTATTGTATTTCATTGAGAATTTTTTTTTTTTTTTTTGGTGCCAGGGATCAAACTCAGGGCCTTGTGCTTGCTAGGCAAGCACTCTAACCATTGAGCTAAAACCCCAGTCCTGGTTAAGGATCTTTATGCCTATGTTCATTAAGCAAATTGGCCTGTAATTTTCTCTTTCAGTTGTGTTCTTGTCTAGTTTTGGTGTCAAGGTAATGTTAGCTTTCAGGAATGAGATTGGCAGTGGTTTTTTCCTTTCAGAGTCATGGAAGAGTTTGAGGAGTACTGGTGTTCTTCCTTGAAGTCTGGTAAAGTTCAGTAGTGCATCTGGTCTTGGGCATTTCTTTGTTGGTAGGGTTTTACTGCCGCCTCTAGTTCATTGCCTGATATTGGTTTGTTCAGGGTTTTTATATCTTCTTGATTCAGTTTTGGTGATTCATGTTTCTAGGGATTTACCCATTTCATTTAGATTCTCCAATTTATTGGAAAATAAAATTTCAAAGTAGTTTCTTATAATCCTATGGCTTTATGGTAGATGGTGTTATGTGTGATTTCACCTTTTTTTCATTTCTAATTGCATTGATATGAATCTTTTTTCCCCTTCTTTTGGTTAGTTTGGCTAAGCATTTATCACATTTGATAAACTGATACTTTTTTTTTCTCTTAATTTTACTAGTTTCCACCTTGATCTTTGTAATTCCCTTCTACAAGTTTTAGGGAAAAAAAAGTATATTGTTTAATCCCTATGTGTTTGTGTTGTTTCTGTGGTTTCTTTTGCTGTTGATTTCTAGGTTCATTGTGCTATGATTTAATAGTACACTGGAGATTATTTCCATTCTTTTGTATTTATTTAACTGTGCTTTATGTCTTAAGATGTGGTCTGTTTTTGATAAAGTTCTGTGTACTACTGAGAAAAATGTGTGTTCTGTTGTTTTTGGATAAAGCACTCTTTAGCTATCTCTTAAGCCCATTTGTTTGATGGTGGTTCAATTCTGGTATGTATGTATGTATGTATGTATGTATGTATGTATTTATTTATTTATTTATTTATGGTCTGGTGCTCCTGTTTGTGAGCATTAAATATTAAAGTCCCTTGTTATGATTTTACTGATGTTTATCTGAAATATTATGCCCATTGGGCTTGTTGTATGAAATTGAGTGCACCAGCATTCAGTGCATGTATATTTACAGTTGATGTCCCTTTCTGTCAAAATGTTCCCTTTAGAATCATGTAGTGACTATGTCTCTTCTGATCAGTTTTGGCTTGAAGTCTGGCGTGTTGGAAAATAGGATAGCTACTCCTTGTTGCTTTGGGGCTCCTATTTCTCTGATTATGGTGTTCCATCCTTTCACGTTTAGTCTGTTCTTTTTTTGTGCATGAGGTGTATTTCTTTTAGGCAACATATAATTTTTTTGATTTTTGGGTGGGTTTTTTTTTGGGGGGTGCTGGGGGTTAAACTTAGGGCCTTGCGGTTGCTTGGCAAGTGCTCTACGACTTGAGCATTTTGTGTTTTGATCTGAGTTTCTAGTGTGTGTCTTTTGGTTGGACAGTTAGGACATTTGCATTGAGAGGTAATACTAAAATGTATTCAATGAATCCTGTCATTTCATTATCTCTGTTCCTGATTCTTTTTTTTTTTTTTTGCTTTTGTTTATTCTCCTAGTTAAATATATTCTTTCCTCTGAATTCTTTGGCAGTGTTGGCCTCACTGTCTCTGTCCAGGAATCCTTTGAGTACTTTCTAAGGTGGTGGTTTGGTGGTTATGAATTTCTTTTTTTTTTTTTTTTTTTTTTTGGTGCAGGGGATCAAACTCGGGTCCTTGTGCTTGCAATGAATTTCTTTAGTTGCTCTTCTCAGTCAATTTTGAAATACATTTTGTAGGATATATTGATCTGAATTGGATGTTGATTTCTTCAAGGGCCTAAAAAACTTTGTCTCAGGCTCCCTTGGCATTTTTGGGGGGTGATGGTTTGGAGACAGGGTCTCACTGTGTAGTCCAGGCTGGTTTTGAACTCACTATATAGCCCAGGCTGGCCTCAAACTCTCAGCAGTCCTCTTGGCTCATTCTCCCAATTGCTGGGATTACAGTTGTGTACCACCATGCCTGGCTTCTCTTGGCCTTTAAGATTTGTGTTGCGAAATCTGCAGTTATTCTGATTGACTTACTTTTATAAATTACTTGGTATTTTTTGTCTTAACAGCTTTTAGTATTTTTTTTCTGCTCAGTTTCTGAAATTTCAATTATGTTTTGTGGAAAAGTTCTTTTCTGGTCATTGCTATTTGGTGTTCTATATGACTCATTTACCTATATGTTGAATTCTTTCCCTAGATTTGGAAAATTTTCTGCTATGGTTTCAGTGAATATTTGTTTGTTTTGTGGTGCTGTGGATTGAACCTGGGGCCTTTGCCTGGAGATACTTCTCTAACTCTTTTTAAATTGTGAGATGGTATCACTGAGTTGTTCAGGCTTGGCTTAAATTTACACTCCTACATCAGTCTCCCATAGTACTGTGATTCCAGGCATGCACCTTCATTTCTGGCTTCAGGGAATACATTTTTTTATTCATTTTGTTTTGTCTTCTAATTTTTCCTTAACTCCTCTAATTTTTAAGGTGTTATTTTTGGTCATCTAGCAGGTGTTGGTTCCAGTTTCCATGGTGTCTTGTTATTTTTAGGGTCTCACTCAGTACGTAAGCTATGACTTCAACTTTTTCTTGTATTTCTGATACTATCTCCTCACATTGGTCATTCCTGCTGCCTATACTTTCAACTGAATTTTTCGTATCCAGGATTTGTGTTTGATTTCTTTTTACAATCTAATTCTTTTCTAAACTGGTTGTTCATATCTTACTTCATCTTGTTTAATTTAATTGACATTTTGTGTCTTCTTTTTGTTTGTTGAACATTTTATTAATTGAATCCTTTATCATCCTTCTTTGAGCTCACTGAATATCTTATAGATGTATTTGTTTCTTTGATGTCCTTAAACATTTAAACCATTTGGTTTTTGAATTTTTTGCTTGTGACTTTCTCCATTTCAGTGCCTGTAGGATTAGCTTTTGGGGAGTTTAAACTTTTTGGAGGCATCTTGTTGTCTTGTTTTCTCATGTTTCTATTGTTTTTGTGTGGAGGATTAAGAATCAAGGTAGAAGGACCCTGTCACTATTGTGGTGGTCTCTTTAGTATTCCTCTGTGTTGTGATCTTGGCTTTGGTTATGTTTTTGTATTTATATACCTCTTCAATTTACTCAAAGTAGCAGGATCATTCCTGGTTACTGTGTTGCAAGGAGAGAACCACTTATGGTTATATCAGCCTATAAACACAGAAGTTAAAGAGTCCTCTCAGTCCTGTTTGTACTGCAGTCAGAATTTGATCAGTGTGCTCTTCCGCCTGCACTCACATATGGAAAAACTGACTGTTAGCAGTTGTGGGAGTTGATCTCAAGTCCTTTGTGATTGAGTCCAGGAGATCAAATGTATCTACTGGTGCTTCAGCAGGTTCCCCTCCAATGATTTGTTGTCCTGCCTGCCTGTGAGGGAAGGGGATTGGGGGTTTGGATGGACTTCTGAACTTGCTTTATGGTCTTTATACAGGCAATGGTCTACTTGGTTTCATTTATTCTCTCATGGGTATGGCTAGCTGGACGTGTTTTGCTTCTGTCTTATAATCAGTTATGTTAGGGTACAGTGTAAGCTGATATAGTACTCTATTGTTTTGTTACTTTCTTATGTCTGAGACACAGTGCCCAGTGCCTACAATCTGAAGGAGAAAAGGCTTATTTTGATTCACAGGTTGTAGACCTTTCAGTCCATAGTTAGCTGGCTCCAATGCAGCAGGATATGGCTGAGGAGAAACACTTCATGGCAAGGTAGAGGGGAAGCAGAGAGGCCTCTTTTTCTTTCCCTTTTTATTCTCTCCAGTCTGCAAGCCTATTGGTTTGTGCCACCCACACTCAGAACTATGCTAAATCAATCTGTGGGCTAATCCAATATCACACACCCATGATCCAGTCACTTCCCAAAGCCACACCTATGAGCACATGAGGCTTTGGGGGGGACATGTAGGTATAAGCCATAACATTCTGCCCCGGCCCCCTGAACACCCATGTACATCCCTTTATGTAGAATGCATTTAGTTCATGTCTAAGAGTTGGCAAAGTCTTAACTGTTTCAGCATTGCTGAAAAGTTTAAGTCCAAATTATCTGAGTTTTAAGGCAAACTCTTAACTGTGAAGTCCTGTAAAAATGAAAAGAAAGTTTCACACTCCCATTCTAAAAGGTAGAAATAGGGGGATACAAAGAAATGGCACCAAAGCAGGACAGAAATCCCACAGGGCAAACATTAAATCCTGTAGTTCCATGTCTGGCACTGCCAGCTGCTATAGCCTTCATGGTTTCTCTCTTGGGCCAGCTTTTGCTTGCTCCTCGCAGCTTTCCTCAGATGACCTATGTTACTGGCTTCTTCCAGCCTTCTGGGGTCTCCACTGTACCTTCTGCTTTACACTCACAATTTCACATGTTTCCTGCTCAGGGGCACACTGGATGGCCTCTCAGGCTTTCTTCTGAAATCTAGGGGGAAGCCTTTTGATCTTACAACTCTGGCATTCTGCAGGTGCCTAAAAGCAGCAACATGTGGATGGCATCAAGGTCTGCCACCAGCTGGAGCAGTAGCCAGGCTTCTTCTTCTCTTGTCTGTAGGGGTTGAGTACCTGGATTGCTGAGTACTATTAACCCAATCCTGAGGAGCAAATTTTGTAGTCCACAGCCATTCTGGAACATGGTGATGCCCTGGGGCTCTCTTCTCAAAGCAGTCTTTCACTTTTGTAATTTTGAGGCTGCAAAAAATGGAGTCCTGTTAGTTCTTCTGATGCCCTCTGGCCACCTTTTCTTTTGTTCTGTTTTGCTTTGTTTTATTCTGTTCTGTACTTGCATTTTTAATGCTAAGCTTTTCAACAACCAGGTTCTTCTCTGCTCCATCTTTGCAGCTCACAACTTTACTGGAACTTCCTTTTTAAATCATTCTGTTTGGCCGTTTGGTCTTCATTCTCAAGGTACAGCTGGCTAAAAGCAGCAGCCCTGCCACTGCCTCAACATTAGGCTGCCTTGACATTTCTTGCAGATTAATACACTGTCCTGAGTCTGTCTCTCACAATGTCTCTGAATATGAGCAAAAGCATGCAAATTTTCTGCCAGAGCATAACACACATAGCCTAGGGTCTAACTGCCAACTACAGTCTTAGTCCCAACTGAGACCTTCTGAGCCTGGTCTTTGCCAACTGCATTTCTGTGAGCATTCTGGTCTTCTGATTTCCAACCAGAATCTCTCTCATCATGCTTGACTTACAGCATTTTAGGGCTATTTTTCCAGCTGGCATCTGCAAACCTTTCCGAACTCCTTCCATAAGCCATTTTCAGAAGCTTCTGAAATACATGGTCAGGTACAATCACACCAGTTACTCCACTTCTGATACTAAAATCTGTCTTTTTTTTTTTTTTCTTCAGATAGGATCTTGCTATGTAGTTGAGGTTGACTTTGAACTTGCTATGTAGCCTAAACTGTCCTCAAACTCATGGCGATATTCCTGCCTCAGCCTCCTAGGTGCTGGGATTACAGGTGTGTGCCACCACACTTGGTTGTTACTTTCTTGTCTCTAGATATAAGCCATAGCACCAGTGTTTCCCTGATTTCCAGAGGGACCTTCTTGACCTCCATCTTCTCCCTGCATGATAATCTCTGTAGTCTATTCTTTGTATACTGTTCCCAGTAAGCATGCTGTGTACCACTGCTCCCACCCTTGTATCACTCATCTCTAACTTTCTGCCCATGTCAAACTCTCTGTCTACACCCTACAAATTTTTCTGTCCAGTCTGCAAACTCAGTGATGCATAGGGTTCTCAGAACTTAGCAAATTTTGGCTGGTGGCAGGAGGATTCCTATGTGGACACTGAACCCAATGGCATCTAGAGGGAGGCGGGAGGGTTTCCTGTGGGTGTAGACTTTGGTGTTTGGGAGAACAATGGGAGAGTGCCTGCTTTGGCACTACTCCAGTGTCTTTTTTCCTCCCCTGGATCGTACTAATTGCAACTGTTGCCTGCTCCTGCTTCTCATTGAGTTACAGATCACTCAGTGTCTGGTTCCAAATCCCTAACCAGGATGATGCTTTCGTTCTTTTCTTTCCCAGTGGCCTGCTAGTCCTGACACTGTTACTGCCCTCCAAATGATTCTTCAGCTTTCTTTTCCTCTAGTAGTGCCCTGATATGTGAATATGTTGCTTGCTGAGCTCCTACTCCTAGTGAGAAGAGAGTTAGGTCAAGTGGGCATTGGATAGTGGTTGGTAGCTTTGGCACTGGTGCCGTGCTTGGCTTCTTCCATCAGGGGGTTAGATTGTTTCCCAAGAAGGTGTGTTGATTAGACCTGGGGTGTAAGCAGTGCTGGGATCAAGTGCAGTCCTGCTTCTTTTTCTAAATATCCTATACTAGAATCCATCCAGCGGAATTTATTTCCTTCAAGTTGTCTTCAACTTTGGGGTCTTCATCCTCCAGCCTCCATTTCTGAGTATCTGACCTTCTCGGTGCCCGTCTTCCCAATGTCTGTGTGCTCTGCTACCTCTAGTCAGACATGATGGATCTCCTCGACATTTGGTTTTAATGGGTGACTTTTATGTATCTTTCAGTAAGATTAAGATAGTCAGTAAACCTGAACTGAGCACACATTGAGCCTGGTGAAGGCCGTATAGATTCAATACTTGCCTTACTAAATCCTAAGAACTGGACTTGTTTGGGAGAATTTGCCCACCCCAGTTATGTTGTACTGAGTTGGTAAGAAACCAAATTGGCTGGAGAGGATTAGAAACTCATAGACTGCTAAGGTTGGGTTTCAGGGTGAAATTGTGTTATATATTACAGAGAAGTAAAAATAATCAGGTTACATCAATATTCCACTTTTAATTGTCCTTACCAAGATATTTGGAACTCTTAAAAGATTATAGATTCTAAAATGGGTAAGAAAGAACCTTAGTTTATTTATTTCAATATGATGTTATCCATCTCACATCTGATTTGCATTTTTCATTCGTCTATCAGTAAATAATTATATGCATGTTTTTTGACCCTTGTGTTTGAAGGTAAGCAGCTGCTCCCTTTGTCCAGCAGTGTACATAGCAGCGTGGGACAGGTGACTTGGCAGTCTTCAGGAGAAGCATCAAACCTTGTTCGAATGAGAAACCAGTCCTTTGGACAGTCTGCGCCTTCTCTTACTGCTGGCTTGGTAAGTGTTTTTAAAGATGGTGTCTTGTTCTTGGAACAAATTTCTGATCCTCATTTGTTATTGCCACATTTATAATTTATGTTTTTTAGGATTTATTTAACTTCTCAAAGAAAAAAATACAGAACAGGTTTGGAATTTTAATTGAATATGTGCTGATTACTGTCTCATGCTATCATGGTCACTAGTATGATTTAGTGAACCTGAAGAAAAAAATGTAAGCTGGGCGAGGGGCATGCTTGTATTTCCAGTTACACTGGAGTCTGAGGCAGGAGGATTGTATGTTTGAAGTCAGCCTGGGGAGTTTAGCAGAACCCTGTCCCAGATGGATAGATAGGAGAAAGATTCAGTTTGGTTGTAAATTTAATGAATACATTTCATTGAAAATAACTTTCTCTTTATAGAAATGACTCTAAATCTTGTGAAGGTGTGTTGCTTCTAAGTGTTCAGCCATATGGTATTTAGCACATGAGGATAGGAAACATGTTTAGCACCTGTTGGACAGTTACGTATGTATTAAATGAAGGAATCAGCCTTTTCTTTGCCTAGGTTTTATATGATAGGCAGAGCCTTACAAAGGCTAATTTTGTAACCTGGGGAGTGTTGTAAGTAGCTATTGTACCTAAGGAACCCATTGGCTTTCTACTGAGTCTCACATTCTTCCCTATATCCTTTGGAACAAGTCCTACATTTGCAGAGTACAATAATAGAACCTTGCTTCCATTAGAATGCAATCTCAAGCTAGGCAGATCGGCACATACTGTAGTCCCAGTGCTTGGGATGGCTGAGGCAGGAGGATTGCTGTGAGTTCGAGGCCATCCTGGGCTACATAGCAAGACCCTGACTCAAAAAAAAAAAAAAAGTACAATCTCATCTACACTTTTGGATCATAAGCCTTGTGGGTCAACATAAATGGAGTAGAAGGCTTTATTCATTTGTAGGGAGTACAAGTGTTTATGCAGGAGGTAGACAACAGATTTCCTGGTATCACTTGAAGGTTTAGGATCCTTAGGTCACAGAAACAAGATAACTTTGTGCACTTATACTTTCTCTAACTATTATTTTGAAAATTTCCAGTCTACACACAATTTTAACGAATGGCACAGTGAACACCTATATAAACTTTTCCTCGATTGACCAATTTATAACCATTTTGCTATATTTGTTTTATCTGTGTGTATGTAGTAAAATTTCTTTCCTGTAACATATTGAAGCAAGTCACAGATATTTTCATGTCTGAAGTACTTCTCCTAAGGTCAAGGAGAATCTCCCAAATAAATAAATACATAAATAACCCTTTCAGCCTTTAGAAACTTACATGCACACACACACACACACACACACATGAACACACCCCACCTGTGTATCAGATACGTGTACCTTCATAAAGATTTTGATACAGATATTTAAGGATAGTCCTAGACAGCTTCCCTTTTTCCCCCTCCCTGCATCCCTCGCTCCCTTCCTGTGCTGGGGATCAAAGCCAGGGCCTGTGCATGCTGAGTCAATCACTCTACTACTGAGCTGCAACCAACCAGCTCAACCTCTATACTTTTAAAGTGTTATATCTAATTCTGACACATTCCCCTTAATTTAAAACTACTGCTACTAAGCTAAAACTGAATGTTTCATTTTAAGTTGGTATGTTTTAGAAGGGATTCTTAGACTGAAGTTGCTTGAGTCCTAGCCCAGGCCAAGTGAAGTAAAGTTGGCTTCGGTATCCATGCAAGATTTTTTTTCCAGGATGTCACTCAGATACTAAAATCCACAGATGCTCAAGTCTTTTATACAAGATGATATAGTATTTTCATATATCCTATACTTATCCTCTTGTATACTTTAAATTATCTCTAGATTACTTAAAATCCTATTACAATGTAAATACTATGCAAATAATTGTTATATTGTATTGAATAGGCACTAATGACAAGAAAAAAGTTTGCACATGCTCAAGACAAGTTTTATTTTTAAACTCTGAATATTCTTAATCTGTGGTTTGCTGCATTTGTGGATACTGAGCCCTCAGCTTATTGATATATAATTCAACAATTCACCTATTTGAAGTGTTTGTTTAGTGATTTTTAGAGTGTTTCACAGATACGTGCAGCCATTGCTGTAGTCAATTTTAGAACATTTTCAACATTTTAAAAGGGAATCCTGTTGGCTCAAGCCTATAATCCCAGCACTGTGGTAGGCGAAGGCAGAAGGATCTTAAGTATGATTTAAGATCAATTTAGCAAGATCCTACTACCTCAAAATAAAAATTTCAAAAAGGCTGGGGATATAGTTCAGTGTGAAGGCCTTGGGTTAAATCCCTATATCCCTAGTACCCTATCCATCCTCCTTACTGTAGTGTTTTACTATTGCCTCCTCATCTCTCATCCCTAGGTAACCGTAAATCTATTTTGCACTTCTATGGATTTGCCTATTCTGTGTATTGAATTTATAATTGTACACTCTGTAGCCTTTTGTTCCTGGCTTCTTCCACATAGTGTAATGGTTTCAAGGTTCATTGATGTTTAATGTATCAATGCTACATTCCTTTTTACTACTTGAGAATATTCTGATTTACAGATATATCACATTTTTTTTTTTTTGTCAGTTGATAGACAATTGGATTTGTTTTTCCTTTTAGCTGTCACAAATAATGCCGATATGTAAATTTGGGTACAAATTTTTTTTTTTTTTTGGTGCTGGGGATTGAACTCAGGGCCTTCTGCTTGCAAGGCAAGCACTCTAACCACTGAGCTAAATCTCCAGCCCTTGGGTACAAATTAATTAGATTCATGTTTTCATGTCTTTTGGGTATATAAATGAGTGAAATTGTTGGGTCACATAGTAACTTTGTTTAATCATTTGAAGAATTTTGATGTGTCTACATCCTTGTCATTGCTTGTGGTTTTCTTTTTGAGTTTAGTTGTCCTACTACATGTGAAGTGATATCTGTGGCTTTGATGTGCACCTCTCTAATGACCAATGATGCTGACCATCTTTTTGTGTGCTTATTGGACATTTGTGTATCTTCTTTAAAGAAATAGCTATTTTGATCCTTTGCCCATTGAAAAAATTGAGCACTTGTTTGCTTAATTATGAATTTGTGAGATAATTATTTCTTGACATCCTAATCTAATTACAGTCAGCTCTCTGGATCTGTGAGTTCTACATCCTGTCAATTCAGCCAATCTAGGAGATCCATCAACCGATCAATTGATCTGTCTATCAGTCATCCATCTCCCTTCTTCTACATTATAGCATGTATCAATACTCTATTCCTTTTTATGGCTGAATAGGATTCTATTCTATGGATATACAGTAGTCCACTCTTATTCGTACTTTGGCTTTCTAAGATTTCAATTGCTCAAGGTAAATAGCAGTGTGAAAATTTTAAATGGAAAATTCTCAAAATAACGTTGTAATAGGTATTATATATAATCAAGAGGTAATTTAAAGTATAAGGAAAATGTATCTGGATTACATGCAAATGCTATATAGCATTTTATTTTTTATAATGTTTTATATGAGCACTCCTCAGACTTTGGAGCCTGTTGGAGGTTCAGGAACCAGTCTTTCAGGGATACCAAGGGAAGACTTATTTTTTTCCCAGGGATCTGAAAGTATTTTCTCAAGGATTTTTCTCCTGAACTATTTATTTACCTGCTGTAACTTCAGGCTAGTTCCTCCTACTTATTCTGCTACCTAAAGATTTCCAATTGAACAGTTACATTTGGTGGCACATTTGCTAGTTAATATTGAAGGCTGTTTCCTGCTTTGACTGCCCGAGATTGGAATATACCTAGATGTTACTCCTGCTTCTGGCTATGACATTTCTGAAAAATCGTAACTGGAATTTTCTAATAGTTATGGCTCTAAATAGTATATATACCCGGTTTCAGAGAGCTTTTGTGTCAGTAAGCTTCATGTGTAACAAAACAACTAAACTCCAAATAATTATGATTTAAAAAGTAACAAAAATAACAAGAATTCTGCTGGCTGTAATTATTTGGTAGGTAATGTGCCAGAAGTTAGACTTACTAAGAGTCTGGAGAACAGATAGGCAAAAGCCTCAATATTTCAAATAGTTTCATTTCAAGGCCATCTAGGTGATGTACTGATGAAGAGATTTTTGGATTTCTTCCTCATTTCTTAGGGTTCTGATCAAAGTATCTATTGAGAGAATTTCTCTGAAGATCTGTTTTCTCCATACAAGTAGAAAGCATCATTCTTATTAGTGGTTCCCAGGCCATGTTATAAAAAGGATATTATTATTGTTGTTATTTTGCGGTATTGAGGATTGAACCCAAGGCCTTTGCACTGAGCTACATCTCTAGCCCTTTTCAAATTTTTTATTTTGAAACGGGGTCTCTTTAAATTGCCCAGGCTGTGCTCCAACTAACAGCCTTCTCCTGCCTCAGCCTCCCTGAGTGCTGGAATTATAGGCATGTACCACTATGCCCAGCTATAAATATTATATGTTTCTAGGGATGGAAATAAACTTGGATAGTGTTTTGTCCAAACTTACTATTATTTTTCAAAAATGATATACTGTTAAACTCTAGTGCTGAAAGTGACTTAGCAGAAAGACTTTTGAATTGGAAGTCAGAAGACTAGGATCTATCTGATACTGGTTATTTAAATTTGAGTAAAAGGCTAAGCTTATTTGAGCCTTTGTTTTCTCATCTGTAAGATGAGGGTAGTTCCTGCTGTTCTTTCTCATGAGTGTTTTAATCGATAGCTTTGATTTTTGCCTTCCTTATCTCTGATATAAATCTACTTAACTAAAACATACTCCATCTGTTTATTCTGTTTTCCCATGTCCCAAAACCAATTCTTCCTTAGTCATTCCCTGTCCTTTTTTCTTCTTCTTTTTATTACTGAGGCTTGAACCCAGGGCCTTTGCACTGAGCTGCATCCCTAGCCTTTTTTTTTTACGTTAAATTTTGAGACAGGGTTCCATTAAGTTGCTGAATTGCCCAGGCTGGGTTGGAACTTGGAATCCTCCTGTCTCGGCCTCTCAGAGTGCTGGAATTATAGGTGTATGCCACCACCCCTGGCTTTACTCTCTTCTTAAATAGTGCCATCACCCACCCAGTAGCCCAAAGCCCCTTACGTGGATGTCCTTTATGATTCTTTCTTTGCCCTTACTTTCATCTCCATCTAGTCACTCAGTCCCAGATCAACATGTCCAGGTGTTCTACTTTTATCACCAGAGACATTCCTCAGTCTTAAATTGCATTTGTCATCTCTTAATGTATTAGGTCATTTCAGGGGTCTCATTATGTTAATACTATATTTAATCGTCTTTCTTTTCAGGCCATTCTCCACACTCGTGTGTATTCTTTCAGATACATAAATTTGATAAAAACTACTCTTTTAAATTTATCTTCCAAGTTTTGAAAATTTAGGTAATATTTATCTAGCACCAATCTGTGGGTATTCACTTCCTTAAAAATCTTTCTATAACTTCTTGTGGTAGTTTTTAAAGTAAATATTTTAAGGTAAATAATAATTTTTGAGTGAATTGAATTTTGACTGAGGTTGGTAAATGAGTGAGGAAGTAGAGACAGGGATGGCATTAGAAAGGTGACTTTTTTTTTTTTTTTGGTCTGAGCTTGGACTATTGGATTTAAGTAAGTTGTACTGAACTTGACCTAACCAGTAAGCTTTACTCAGTATTGGGATTATTGAAGTTCCAAGAATCTTTTCATTGGAAGAGGGTTTTTTTTTGTTTTGTTTTGTTTTGTTTTGTTTTGTTTTTAGCTAAGAAAAGACAGTGTATTTGAGGGTGGAGAAAAGGGGGAAGAGAGAGAATAGATAGCCACATGATGAGTAGGGAGCATTCGAAAGCTTAAAAACTCCTGGAAGAAGAGTTTGACTTATTTTCTGAATATACTTTTGGTATTCTTTCTTTATTGGTAGACATTGCCTTTTATAGGTATGTATATGATCGTTTGCAAGGAGTGTGCCTTTCTAGTGTTATGTTATTAGTCTGTATGTTGTACAAACTTTTAGGATAAACATTTACTAAAGATTACAGCTAGTTGGATTTATACATGTTTGATATATAATGTTCACAAAAGAAGGTTGATTTAATATGTTAGTACCAGCCTGAAATAATGGCACACAGACTTTTCCATTGTCCTTGTGCTAATCATTATTTTACCAACTTCTTGGATAAAGGTATGGAAGAAATGTTTATTACATATTCTAATGGCACAGTGTTCCTTCTGTTGAATGTTTATTTCTGTTACAGCTTCATGGTTAGAAATGTTGGTTTAAGACTAACCAGCAAAATGAGATTTAACACAGAGAATAGTTAACATTGGAAACCACAAGATTTGAAAGATTTTAATTGACTTCTAACTCAGCAAGCTACTATGATCAATTTAAAATGCTGTTGTCTTAAACTGAATTAGTAGTATTTTTAACTAGAACAAGTAATATAATACTGCTTTGAACACTTTGCTGTATTATTTCTCATGTCAAATGTGATATACAGTTTGGATTGGCACATTACTTTTGAATTTTTTTTTTTGTGCTGGGATGGTTACTTTTTAATTTTTAAAAATTAAGGTATAAAGATATTTAAGGAAGAGCAGTCTGTTTCTCTTACCGTATGCTCATAACACAGATCACTTCTGTGTTCCCAGAATGTGTGTGGCTTTCTCCCCAGTTGCAAACATCACTTTTTTAGTGGGCACCAGTTGGCCATTCTCCAGTTCAATTGTTACTATCTGCCTGAGGATAGTGTCGGATCCCACAGGTTGAGGGCTCCATCCCCCAACTTGGTGCCCCCACTTCAGATACAAGTTGCAAAACTGAGCTTGTGGAGTTTCCTACTGGCTACCAATTGGGGTTCCCATGATTCTCTCATTAGACTAGATTTATTTGCAAGAATGGCTCACAACTCTGAGAAACATTTAGTTGACCAGTTTATTATAAGGGATATTGTAAAGGCCAGAAATAAATAAGCAGATAAAAAGCTATGTAGGAAGAGGTCTGGAAGGGTCTCGAGCATATGTGCTTCTCTCCCTATGAGTTAGGGTGCACCACCCTCCCATGGACAGATTCTTATTCACCTTCCTGTAAGCCAAGTTTTCATTGTGCTCAAATGTCCAGAAGCCGTCTAAACCATGTCCTTAGCGTTTTGTGGAGATTTCGTTGCATAAGCATGATTAAAGTATTGACAACTGTGTAGAAATGTGATTGGACAAAAAGGGATTATCTGATGCTAATAGACTGGATGGGGAAATGCAGCAAGGCTGGTTTGTTTAGATTCTTCTTGGCCTCTGTGCAGCATTCCCCTTGGGCATGAGGTAGGATTCCTGAAGTGGGGGTCTGAAACAAGGTAGTCTAGGGAATTTCTTTATGGCCAGCTCTAAGAAAGTCAGGGGACATGTAGATTATGTTTTTAGTTTCCATGACCTGTCTTGAGTAAAGAGAAATTCTAGTTCTTATGCCTTGAGAGAACAAGGAGCAGGTGAAGAAAGGGCAGAAGGTGGTTAGATTTTGCTTTTTGAGGCCAATTTTATAACTAAAGATTTAAAAAAAAAATCTTTATTGCTTAAAAGCTGTTCTGAAGCTATTTTAGGAATTAAGGACAAAAAGTCAAATACTTTTTAAACTTCATTATTTAATCATTTAGAAAATAACAAGGGTATGTGACTTATGAGCTGGGAACTCTGAACAAATAACAAAATAATAAAAATAAGGTTAAATTCATATAAAATTAACAATTTTAGGATATACATTTTGATGGCATTCAGTATATTCACAGTGTGTGTAGCCACCACCTGTATCAACTTCTAAAAACATTTTCACTATCCCCAAAGAATACTCTGTATCCATGCAGCAGTTATTTCTCTTTCCACCCTCTTATGAGCCATGGCAACCACCAAAATACTTCTGACTCTATGGGTTTACTTATTCTGATTATTTCATATAAATGAGGTAATATAACTCATGACCTTTTGTCTCTGGCTTTTTTCACTTAGCATGTTTTAAAGTCATTCCACATTATAGCATGTATCAGTACTTCATGCCTTTTTATGACTGAATAGGATTTCATTCTATGGATATATAGTAGTCCACTCTTATTTGTACTTTGGCTTTCCAAGATTTCAGTTGTTCAAGGTAAACAGCCATGCAAATATTTTAAATGGAAAATTCTAAAAATAAACAATTATGTTTTATATTACATGCTTCTGTGAGTCCCTGATGGAATTTCACACTGTCCTGCCCTATGTTGCCCGGGAAACGAGTCATCCCTTTTGTCTAGCTATGTATGCTGCCCAACTGCTATTCCCTTAGTAACTATTTTAGTTATGAGGCCAGCTGTCTTGGTATCACAGTAGTTGTGTCCAAGTTACATGTATTTTACTTAATATTGGCCTCAAATAGCAAGAGCATTGATACAGAAAATTTTATAAAAATACAGTGCTATACTTGTTCTATTTTATTATAAGTTACTGTTAATATCTTTGTATGCCTAATGGTTTGAATGAGATTTCTGCCCCAACAGTTGCTAGGTTGGAAACTTTGTGCTCTCTGTGGTAATGTTATGAGATAGTAGGATCAACCTTTTTAAGAAGTGGGCCCTAGCTGTGGTTGTTAGGTCATCACAGGGGAGCTGTTCCTAGAAAGGATTTAAGTAATTTTTGTAAGGATTAAGGTAGTTCTTATGAGACTCTGGTTAGTTCTTGCCAGGAGATTGCTATCAAAGAGTAAGTTTAGCCCATCTTCCTTTGGCTTCCTGCCTTGCCATGTGCTCCTGTCATTGTATTGCTGTCATTGTGTGGTATAGCCAAGGGCACCCTCATAAGGGCTGAATGGATAAGGCTATCGAAACTCTGAGCCAAATAAACTTTCTTTATACTCTGTATCTAGCATCAAATCTTTTGTTATAGCAACAGAAAGCTAACTACTAAGAAAGATGTATAGAAAAAACACATGTTGTATAGGGTTTGGTACTATCGACAGTTTCGGGTATCCACTGAAGGTTTTGAAATGTCTGAGAAACAGGAGGGACTACTATGCCGCTTTATTCATTTGTCAAAGCTTGTCTGTTCATCAGTTGATGGGCTTTTAGGTTGTTTCCACATTTTGTAAATAATGTATGAGCATTTGGGTATAGGTATTTTGTATAACTGCATTTAGTACTTTTGGGTATATACCTAGGAGTAGAATTGGTGGGTTATGTGGTAATTCAATGTTTAATTTCTGAAGAACCACCAAACTTTTGGTTTGCTATACCATTTTATATTCTCACCAGCAAAATATGAGGGTTCCATTTTCACTATGTCTTTGTCAGCTCATTTCTTCTGCCCTTTCCTTGTTCTTCCCTCCCTCCCTCCCTTCCTCCTTTCTTCCCAAGCATTCAAGAATGTAAAAACCATCTTTTTTTTTTTTTTTTTTTGGTGCTGGGGATCGAACCCACGGCCTTGTGCTTACAAGGCAAGCACTCTAACCCTAGTCCTCTCCTTTCTTCCTTCATTCCTTCCTATTTATTTATTTATTTATATAGGCAGTGTGGGAAATTGGACCCAGGGCTGTTGTACTGAGCTACATCCCCATTTTATTTATTTATTTTTTATTTTGAGAGAGGGTCTTGCAAAGTTGCCAGGCTGCACTCAAACTTGGAATCCTCTTGCCTTAGCTTCCCAGAATGTTGGGATTATAGGCATGCACCACCATGCCTAGCCAGGTCTATTTTTAATTTAATAATATTTCAGAACTTTATATTGAGGTCACATATATAGTGTATGCTTTTAAAGGAAATAACATAAGATATTTCTCAGAGCCTTTCCCCATCATTCTTTAATATTATTTTAACTGACAGGTCATTTTCGGTTTTTTTTTTTTTTGTTTTTTTGAGACAGGATCTTGCTATGCAGTTCAAGCTGACCTTAAACTCACTATGTATCCCAGGCTGGTCTCAAACTCACAGCAGTCCTGCCTCAGCCTCCCAGGTGCTGGGATTACAGGCATGCGCCACCACACCTGGCCAACCCCATCATTCTTAATTATTATTTTTGCTTAATTTTGGTGTGTGACTACAGAGAAAAGTCTAGTTTTACTTATTTCAGTAATTCTAAACTCACTCACTTCTCCTTTCAGTATTAGCTTTCTGCAGCTGTAGCCTTTGCATTTTCTACTGAAAAAGGTGGAGATATCTATATGTGTTACTCAACTTTATTAAGGAATAATTTATGTAGAGTAACATTTACTTGTTTAGAGAGTTTAATTTGATGAACTTTGGCAGGTGTATATAGGGATAGCACTACCACTGCAGTCATGAATACAGATATGGAACAATAATCATATAGAATATTTCTTACCCCCGGAAGTTCTCATCCTTTTCTGTCTTTTCCCTCTCCCTAGTCTTAGCCCTTGGCAACCATTAATCTTCTGTCACTATGGTTTTGCTTTTTCCAGAGTTTAATAGAGATGGAATCCTACAATAGGTAGTCTTTTCCAAAATCTGACTTCTTTCACTTAACATATGCTTTTGAGATTTATCCTTGTTGTTTTGAGTATCAGTGATTTGTTCCTTTTCATTTCTGGAAAGCACCCCATTGGCATGGATATATCACTTTGTTTATTCATTCCCCAGGCGATGATCATTTGGGTTGTTTCCAGCTTTTCTGGTGTGGAAAAACTTGCTATGAAAGTTCATGTATAGCGTGTGTGTGTGTGTGTGTGTGTGTGTGTGTGTGTATGCATGTGCATGTGTGTTTAGATGTATACTTTTATTTCTCTTGGGTAAATACCTAGGAATGAAATTGCTGAGATTTGTAGTAAGTGTGTGTTTATCTTTATAAGTAATGACCAGATTTGTTTATAAGACAGTTTCCAAAGTGGCTATACCATTTTTGCATTTTTATCAGCAATTGCTTGTCAGTATTAGGTATTACTATCTTTTAAATTTTAGCTATAATAGTGGCTAAGTAAGGGTATCTTATCATGGTTTTTTTTGGGTTATTACTGGGTTCTTTATATATTCTGGTATAAATTGTGTTTCTAACTATTTTTCTTGTGAACTACATTTTCATTTTCTTACCTATTTTAAATTTTAATATAAGGTGATGAGGTCTTGCTCTGCTGTTGCCCAGACTGCCCCTGAACTCCTGGGCTGAAGTAATTCTCCTACTTTAGCTCTGGGGAACCAGTACTACAGGAATGTGCCACTATGTCCAGCCTAAAATGTCATGTATACTCACTCCTCCCAATCTTCCCAGCCCTGTTCTGGAGATTGAATTTAGATCCTCACTCAATGGAGAAAAGATAATTTTTACAACAAATGGTGTTGAAACAACTCACATGAAATAGAAAGAACCTTGATACATACCTCAAACTATATACAAAGATTAACTTGAACGGATAATTAACCAAATTTAAAAGCTTAAGCCATAAAATGTATAGAGGAAAACATAGGAGATTGTAGGTAAGGTGAAGTTTTCTTCAAACACAAAAAACAAAATATAAGAGGAAAATAATTAGATTTTGTTAGAAAAATCCTTGCTCATGAGTACTTATTTTTAATGGGCTAGGGATAAATTGAAGCATATCTTCAAAGGATTGGAACAGGGAGTATTGTGTAACATTGTTAAACTGTTAAAGAGTTATTTAAAATTTTGTTTTTATCTTTTTTTGTGAGTCCTAGTAAATAGCACTACCTTCTGTCTTTGGAGGTAGAATACTAGATGTCATGATCAATGATACTTGGATAAACTTCTATGACTTATCTATTAATTTATACTTTTTTCATCCTTACTCAAGAAAATACATTGAATGAGATTATTGTGAATGCCTTACTTTAAAAATATGAACCCTGGCTGTTTTCCTCTGTTTGCATAGGAATCATATGACCATAGACAGATCACAGAACCTCTTTAAGCCTCTGTTCTCCCACCTTTATTTATTTATTTTTTTGTTTTTGGTGCTGCGGCTCGAACTCGGGGCCTTGTGCTTGCAAGGCAAGCATTCTAACCACTGAGCTAAATCCCTAGTCCTTCTCACCTTTAAACTCAAAATAATTATAGTACTTTCTTCTTAGGGTTACTAGTGTGAAATTAGATAATCCATGTAGAATAATATAGTCCTACATTTGTAGTAAGTATGAATTATACATTTCTTTGTCATTCATTCATTCATCTACTTGGCTTACAAAAGTATTTTAAGTAGTAATCGTAGCTGTTAAACAGTAAGAAATAGATATTTGATCTTTGTCTATGGTTCCTGACCCAGGGCTTCTAAAAACTAGGATTTCCCAAGTAATAGGAAAGCGTAGTGTTTTATGAATTTCTTCCATTTGGCTCTTCCTGAGTTATATTCTTTTTGAGTTCTATAGTTATTCTAGCAAATCACTGATCTTGAAGAGGGAAGATAGTGAAAATAACTGCCACAGCTGGTGGTTTAGAAGTACAGATGGTGACCTGGGACTTGTAACTGGTTTTTGAAATGGAGGCAGTCTTGTGGGACTGAACCCTTAACCTATGAGGTCAGTGCTAACTTGGCAGAGATAGTGTCAGAATTCATTTGAATTGTAGAATACCAGGTAGAGAGTTGGAGAATTGTTTGGTGTGAGGAAAATATGCCCACATATTTGCTTCTAGATGTGTTGTGGGTAAAATAGTACAGGATCACAGTTATTTATAGTATAGCTATAGCTCATAGTCATGGAAAACTGCTGGACTAGATAAAAGAGAATTAGTAAATAAGAATCACACAGATTCCTTAAAATTAAGAAAGGTTTATTTTAGCTCATGGCTTTGGGGGTTAAACCTCAGGATTGTGGGGGCATATTGGTTTTGGCCTCTGATGAGTAAGGTAGATAGATGGCAATGCCTGGAGCATGTATTGGAGTGGTCACATCCTGAGCTGGAAATAGAGGACCAGTTGGAGATCTTTTGAGGACATGCCTCAGGTAACATAAGGTGTTCCTATAAGGCCCCATCCCTAAAACATCCACAGGACCTCTTAATATCCCACCTTGGGGATCAAGCGTTCATATATAGATCTTTGGGCAACATGCATCCAAAGCATAGCACATTGCATTTAGTACATTCTAGTTAGTACACCTCTATCTAGTTACAATACCTTTCTGTTACTTCAGATTAAAACCTTTTACCTTTTAACCTTTTTTCCCCACTCCCTACCCAGTTGGTAACTACCAATCTGCATTTTATTACTGTAGACTTATCTACCCTGGATATTTCATAAATTTTTGTTGTATAATATGTGGCTTTTTGTGTTTGGCTTGCTTAGCATAACGTGTTGAAGTTCATTTGTATTCTAGCATGTATTGGAACTTTATTCGTTTTTGCACTTCAGTAATGTATGTGTTCAACACAATTTGCTTATTTGTTTATGGACTTTTAAAATTTGTTTATGGACATTTGGGCCATATCCACCTTTTTTAAAAATGTCAGTGGGAGTGCTGCTATGAGCTTACATGTATTTTTTGGGGGGGGTGCTGGGGAGCAAACTCAGGGCCTTGTGCTTGCTAGGCAAGTGTTCTACCACTGAGCTAAATCCCCAACTCCACATATACATTTTTGTACTAGTTTTCAGTTTTTTGGGGTATATATATGTGTGTGTGTGTAGGGGGGGGTTGTAGTTTCTTATGGTTATCTGTCTTTAACTTTTTTTGTGAGAGGGTGCTGGGCATTGAACTTAGGGCCTTGTACTTGTTAGGCAAGCACAGTACCACTGAGCTAAATCCCCAAAGCCCATCTTCTTTTTGAGGAATTACTAAACTGTTTTAGTGGGGTACCATTTTGTAATCTCCCTAGCAATGTGTGAGTGTTCCAATTTCTCTAAATCTTTATCAAAACTTACTATATTAAATGATACGAGGTAGACAGTCCAATTCAGTTTTTTGCATTTAAATATTCATTTGTTAGATACCCTTTTAAGAATTCGAAGTAGGTGGTTAGAGTAAAGGAGAGAAGTTACAGGCTGTATGAGGATCTGGAGGCAGAGCAACAGCCTGTCTGAGATTTGTTGTCCAGATAGTGGAGTAGGGCAATTTGGGGACGAGAAGAGAAGACAGAGGGAAGTTTGCTCCCAGGACCCAGCAGGGATTTGAAGCGAGAGTTGAAGCCCACAGGGAGAGTAAAAGGAGCGACTTTAGGACAGAAGAAGGAGATGATGGAGGGTGCTTTATCCCAGAGCCCTGGCTGGTGGCCCTAGCTCACAGCCCCAGCTCTCGGCCCCAGCTCTTGCACGGTGACTACTGGTGACCCCAGAGGGCTTTATGGAAAGATACGCAAGTGGAGCAAAGCAGTGGACACAGCAAACTGCAATGACTGGTGAGTTATCTGAGTTGTCTGGTATCAGATGGCCCCCAGGAGAGGGTGACTGAATGGTTGCCATCTTGGAAAGGACCTGAGTTCAGAACTCAGAAAAGCTGCTAGTGGCTTTTGGTGTTGGGGTAAGGCAGTGCAGAGTTCAAATTCAAGTCAGCAGGAGGGCAGGGAGCCAAGTTCAAATACGTAGGGAACTTAGTCCAGGCCAGTGGGAGACACATAGTGTGTCTGTAGCTGAACAAATTGGGTTCCAACCCCACAGCAGAGACCAGGCTAAACTTCAGTGGAACTGGTGAAGCCTTGCTATTGAACCCAGACGGGAACACCCACTACCCTGCCATAAATCTGCTGCTGGGATTAATCAACAAGGATTTGGGCCTGCCCCACATTGTCTACCAGTGACAACAGATACACGCCTGGAAGCAGACATTTCTTTTTTTTTTTTTTTTTCCCTATTGTGGTTGCTTTTTTTTTCCCTTTCTTTGTATTTTTTCCCCTTTCCACTCTTTTTTTTCTTGTTTTTTATATGACAGTGAAATTCTCATTTTTTGTTGTGATTGCTTTGTTCTGTCTTTGTTTCTATTTCTTCCTTCTCTCTTTCCTTCCTGTTTTCTTTACTAGTTCCCCAGAGTTTGCATAATCTTCCCCTGTACTCTAACCTTGCCTCTCATCTCTTTCTCTTCTTCTGTTTTTCTATTTTTCCCTCCTAATCTTTTGAGTTTTCTCCCCTGAGGATAAAATCGCCATGAGGGCATATTTGCTCTATACAAGTTTCTGGTTTATTTTGGATATTGTTATATAACCACAATCTAGTTCACATGGTTAAAGGTGGCAGATTGATAGTTACCACAGTTTGTCATTTTCTAGGCTGCGTTTGATGCTATTGTTGACGCTGATTGTACTACTTCAGCCAAGGTGACAGAACTGTTTTAATCAGTTCTTCCCTGTATGCCAAGACTGAGATTAACAGAGGGTCATAAACAATGTTGTAGGCCAGAGTCAAAGAACCAGGGGCTGACCAAATAGATACAACTTCTCAGCCCCAATAAATTGAAGACATAGGACCTTGCAACAGACTCAAAACCCAAAAACCAGCTACACCTGGAAGATATCTCTGAAGAAGTAGTAATTTCCAAAGGGTTCTCAATATTAACCAAAAAGCTACCTGCTATAGGTAATTCATAAGCATTAGCTCAGGAATTAAACTAAAAAAGAAAAAATAGAAAATGAGAAGACACACAAACAAGATGCAACCCCAGACCTCCAGCTCACCAGAAGCAAACCCAGTGGGTAATGTGGTGGAACAATCTGAAAGCCTCCCACCTGGACTCTTGGGAGCAGTAACAGCAGAAGTAACAAAGCAGATGAATGAGGCTCTAGAAAACATCAAAACAGAAATCATTTTCAGAATGAAAGACATGATTGGTGACTCTAGAGCAGATACAGATATAAAATAGAGGAGCTAAGGAAAATGATGGAAATCATAAATGCCCAACACAGGAAAGAAATGAAATCCATGAAACAGTCAGATGTTCAGGAGATTAAAAATTCCATTGAAAGTGTAGACAGTAGAATAAAACAGTGTGAAGACAGAATTTCAGATATAGAAAACAAGATTGTGGCTAATGATCATGAAAAGAAAGAGTTCTTCAAAATGGTGAGGGACCATGAAAATTCAATCCAACAGCTGCTAGATGACACAAAGAAGAATAACATAAGATTGATTGGAGTCAGTGAAAAAGCAGGAGAATAGTACCAATGATAAAAAACCTGTTCACAGAAGTAATGGTAGAAAACTTCCCAATTATGGAAAAAGAACTTGACATACAGATAAGTGAGGCATATAGAACTCCAAGTAGCCATGATCAACAAAAATCTACCCCACGGCTTATAAATAGTCAAGATTCCAGAAATTAAACACAAGAACAGATCTGGAAAGTGTGGATTAAGTTGGCATACAAGAGAGTACAGAGAAAGAAAAGGAATGTAAGGGAGTATGAAAAACTTACGTGTGAAAGGGCAAATAGTATCAGATAGTGAAGTATCTAACTTATAAAGAAATATAGAAATTTAGATAAAGCGCTGCCTACAATTTGAGAATTGTCCTTTCTACTCTGGGTTCTGTTTTTGTTAAGAGGAATATGTCTATAACGCCACCTAGTGCCTTTTTCAAGAATGAATTGGGTTTTATAAGAGATTTTAAAACAAAAGTTTGGAGATTTCATGAAATTTGAGCAGCCTATCAGTATTGTACCTTACTCTTTTTTTTTTTTTTTTTTTTTTTTTTTTTTTTTGTGGTGCCGGGGATCGAACTCGGGCCCTTGTGCTTGCAAGGCAAGCACTCTAATCACTGAGCTAAATCCCCAGCCTGTACCTTACTCTTAACAGCATCCTTTTTCAAGTAGCAGAAGAACCCAACTTAAAGTTTTTCCACCTGAACAAATTTGGAGCTAAAATTCATTTTGAGTTGTTGAACATTTTTATCATCTCTTTTGAGTTGATGTCTAAAGAATTTAAAATATATACCCTTAAAGAAGATTCTATATTTTCTAAAGATATTTAACATTTAAAAATTTTAAAGATAAATTGGTTAGCTAATTGATGCCTTAGTCCATTTTGTGTTATGACAAAATACCTGGGACCAGGTGATTATATATAAAAAAGAAGAAATTCATTTGTTACAGTTCTGGAGGCTGAGAAGTCCCAGATCAAGGTACTAGAATATGGTGAGGGCTTCTTTGTTGCATACTCACATGGCAGAAGGCAGAAGGATAAGATAGAATAAACCCACTCATACAATCCCTTTTTGTAGTAGCACTACTCCATATATGAGTGGAGGTACCCTCTTAAACATCTCCCCAGAGACCCCACTCATCTTCACTGTTGCATTGGCTATTAAACTTCCAATACATGAGTTTTGGGGGATACAGTTCACACTATATGTAATGAATTCTTACAATTTTATATGGCCTCAGCATCCATTTTGTATGTATATTAGATTTTGTTTTATTAGAAGCAGAGCTTAGTCACCTGTGATAGAGTTTCAAGTTCTATACCTCCTCAGTGTTGTCAGCTCAGATTTCTGCCTTACATAACTGTTTGCTGGTAACTCCTTTCCTATGGGATAGCTGGATGCAACCTACTTGACTGGCCTTGCTGACCCCCACACTGTACATGTGCTGTACAGATATGTGGCAGTTACCACCTGTTAGTCAGTGTGACCTACTGGCACTTGTGCTTGCTTGCTTTAAACCTACCAACTAAAACTCTTCAAGGGAAATCTGTCTGGATAACCACCTGGATCCCAATAAGGAAGTTAGTTCATAGATCTCCTCATCCCCATAACCACATACTCCTTGATGTGCCTTCTAACTTCTAGGACTGGTAAGTAATAAATCTTTATTTCCATCTTATCTCTCCTAATCATTGATGAGAGTGTACTCCATTTTGAAGATTTTAAAACACATAGCAATTGAGATTACAGGAAGATGTCTTACTGAATTTTTTGAGTTAGAGTACAGGGGCAAAATATTTCTGCAAAATTTTCAGAAAATGTCATAGTTGTCAAAGAAAATAGCATCATTAAATCACTAAAAGTTGTGGCTACAGGCTTTGTAATCTTTACAGAAAGTATCAGTACTGGTTTTTTTGATTAGGCCATTATTGTCATGTATTAGCTATGCATAGGTGTATTTAACAGTGTTGAACAAATATTGAAAGGCATTTCCATGGTCATTTAAGCAGATATTTGAATTAAAATAGAGAATTAATATTTACTAGGCTGTACTTACTAGATCCTGTGCCTGGGTCTTTAACATACATTCTTCTTTATTTTCTCATTAACATTGAGCATATTTTCATTCACCATTTTTGCTGTGTGTCTTAACTATAGAATGTCCAGGGAGCAAGACTGGTTTCTGCTTACGCTGTGTGGTATCCTTAAATGAGAAGAATGTTAAATAGTAGTGTGCAGAAAACAGTTAACAGCAACAGGTAGATACTACTATTTTTAGCAGGCTCTTTGTGCAAGATTGGTCTTAGCAGATGTCTGGAAACTTTAATAGTAAACACATCCCTACACTAACGATTTATTTGAATAGTAAATGTGATTCACTGTGCTTAGACTGTACAAACAATATAGTTTATACTAAACATTTGCTTTCTTTGTGAGAGTACAGACTTTTAATATATTGTAGGCAGAAGATGCCATGTGACCAGCTCCAGTAAGAACTTTGAGCGCTGAGTTTCTGATAACCTTTTCTGGTAGACAGTACTTTACATATGTTGTCACAGTTGGTTGTGGTAGACAATACTTTATTTGGTAGACAATACTTTATATATGCTGTCACAGTTTGTTGTTGGAGGAATTAAGTGTACCTTGTATGACTTCTGTAGGAGAAGATGCTTGCAAGCTTGTACTTGGTTTCCTCCAGACTTCATGTTACTCTCTGATTCTGATTTGTATTTTTTCACTATAATTAGTCTGACTCATGAGTGCTACTGTATTCAGAGTCCTGTAAAGTACTCTTAGAGAATCACTGAACCTGGGAATGGTCTTGGGGACGCCCAAAACAGGAAGAATTTCAGGGCATGTGGAAATTGTCAGGAATTATCTTCCTAGGTTTACATTAATGGTGACAGTTCAAGTCCAACCTATGCAATTTAGTGAGACCCTGTCTCAAAGTAAAAAAAATAAAAAATGGGCTCTGGATATAGCTCAGAGCAAATGCTCAAGGTTCAATCCCTGGTACCATGAAAAATAAAATAAAGCCACCCCCATCCATCCCATCCTGAGTGTTGAACTGAGAGCCTTGTTTATGCTGGGCAAGTACTGTACCACTGAGCCACATGGCCAGCTAGAAATTCTCTTAAGATGTGTAGTGCTATCAGTCTCCAAACTTTCTTGCATATTGGAATCATCTGGAAATCTTTAAAAATACTGATGCCTGACACCCTCCCCCAATTCCAGATATTTGAATTTAATTGGGTTGGGATGTGACATGGAGATCATTTTTAAAAACTTCGCAGGTTGTTTCTATTGTACAGTAAGTTTTGAAACCACTGAAATGTGGGAAGCTAAAGGTTTTTCTTACTCACCTTTGCCTTTCTTAGCAGTAGTACAAACATGCTGTTATAAATATATGTGTTCACATATCCTTTCATACTGATGATTCAAGATAAATGCTCTAAAATTAGCTTGTTGTACCAAAGGCTGTATTAATATTTTAATAGTTACTATTATTTTTGATGGATTACCTTCCACCAGGAATAATCTGAAAAAAGTGTTTTCTTGCATTTCTACATTTTTTCCTACATTGTAAGATATGAAAAGTCTTAAAAATTTGTCAAACTATTATTTTAAAAAATTTTTTATTTCTTAGTCCATCCTCTTACCCACCCATTTATCCAGTCTGACAATTTTTGGCTAAACCATCTTATTATTTCCTTGATTGGATGATGGGTGTTTGACTTGTTTCCATTTCTTTTTTAGTTAGTGTATATTGGTTATACAGATTAATGGATTTTGTTTTGGCAGATTTGTACATGTACATAACATGCCTTAATCATCCCTCTCTCATCACCATCTTCGTTCCACCCTGCCCCTTATTTTCATGTGCTTTTGAGAGGATTTTAATGCATATAATGTGTTTTGATCATATTCATGCTTATTACCCACAGTTATACCTCTTTTCCTCCCCCTTTCCATTTCTTGACTATTAAAAGTGGTGCTATGAGCATGCCTCTTCTTGATGGACATACAATTTTCTCTCGGATAAATATTTAGGAGTGGAATAGTGGGATCGTATGGTAGGTATATGTTAAAATTTTAACTAACTGCCAAAGTGGTGTACGATTCTACATTCCTACCAGCAGTGTGTAAGGGTCCCAGTTTTTCTACATGTAGTACTTTCCAGTAGCAGCAATGGTTAGTCTTTTAAATTTAGGCCTTCTAATAGTATGTAGTAAGAATCTTATTGTGGTCTTAAATTTTCTTTTTTTAATGTGGTGAGCATCTTTTCATATACCTATTTGCCACCCACATATATTCTCTGGTGAGATACTTACTCAAATCTTTTACCCATGTTTTAATTCTTTTTAATTGGTGAGTTTTGAATGTTCTTTATATATTCTGGATTCAGATTCTTTGTTGCAAACATATATTGGAGAGAAAGCCTCCTTAATGTATGTTTTTGACCCCTTTGTCAAAAATCAGATGGCTGTGGGTACATGGGGTTGTTTCTGTTTCTGTTCTGTTCCATCCATCTGCGTATCTATTTTTGTGCCAGTATGGTGCCGTTTTTCTTACTACAGCTTTGTAGCATAACTTGGTATTTGGTATTGTGATCCCTCCAGCTTTGGTTTTTTTGCTCAGGAGTGCTTTGGCTACTTTAGATCTTTTTCTGAGTCCATATGATTTTAGGATTTTTTTTTCAGTTTTGTAGAAAATATGTTGGTTATTTATTTATTTATTTTGGTTATTTGAAACAGGTAGTTCCGGCTGCCTTTAAATTCAGATGCTCAGATCCTCCTGCCTCAGCCTCCCAAGTGCTGGGATTACAGGCGTGTGCCACCATACCTGGCCACTGTTGATATTTTAATAGGAATTGCATTAAAACTATACATTGCTTCTAGTAATAGGACCATTTTAACATTATTAATTCTGCAGATCCAAGAATAAGGGATGTATATTTCTAATGTCCTCTTCAATTTCTTTCATCAGTGTTTTGAAATTTTCACTGCAGAGGTCTTTCACCTCCTAGGGTAGGTGGAGTCCTACGTATTTTTTTTTTTTTGAAGCTATTATGAATGGAATTGTTTTCCTGATTTCTTTCTTAATATCAGTGTACAAGAATGCTGTTAATTTTTGTATGTTGATTTTGTGTCCAGAACAGTGCTTTTTGAGGTATTAGAAATTCTTAATTTAGAAATAAAATTTATTGGGCTGGGGATTTGGCTCAAGTGGTAGAGTGCTTGCTTAGCAAGCTCATGACCCCCAAGTTTGATCCCCAGCACCAAAATTTATCAAATTTTTTCTTTTATGCATTGTGCTTTTGGTGTATCAAAAACTATGTCTGAGATCCCAAGAAATTTTTTTCTAGTATTGCTATAGTTTTAGGTTTTATATTAAGGTATGTGATCTATTTTGAGTTAATTTTTATATACGATGTGAAATATGAATTTAATTGCATATATTTTACATGTGAATATTCAGTTCTAGCACTTTTTGGTGAAAGGATTGTGCTTTTTCACTGAATTGCTTTGCCTCTGTGCAAAAAATGAATTGAGCATATAATATGTGAGCCTATTTCTGGATCTTTTGAGATCCAGCTCCATTGAGATATTTGTTTATCTTGATGCCAGTATCTTACTATTTGAACGTTGTAGCACGATAAGAAGTCTGACAGGTAGATCAAGTACTTGATCTCTGTTCTTTTTTTTTTTTCAAAATTGATTTCGATGTTCTAGGCCTTTTGAGTTTCCATGTGAATTTTAGAATCAACTTGTCAATTTCTTTAAAAAGAAAAAAAAAGCTGGCTTGGATTTTGATTGAGATTGCATTGACTCTACAGATTAATTGGGGGAAACTGACATTTTAGTAGTATTAAGTCTTATGATCCATGAACATGGTATATATATCTATATGTATTTAAATCTTTTCAGTAGCATTTTGTAGTTTTTGGTTTTTGGTCTTATAAATCTCTTATTAGATTTATCTCTCCCTAGATTTGTTCTTTTTTTTATGCTATTTTAAGTGTTATTGCTTTAAAAATTTCAATTTCTGCTTACTTATTGCCAGTTAGTAGAAATAAAACTGATTTTTAAAAACTGAATTTTAGATACACATAGTGATAACATTCATCATGGGGAAAACTGATTTCTTTTTATTGATCATATATCTTGCAAAACTCATTTATTGCTTCTAATAGCTTTTTTTTGTTGATTTCATTAGATTCTTTTATGTAGATTAACGTGTCATTTATGAATAAATATTGTTTTGAATTTTTCCCTTTCAGCTTAGATGCAAATGCTCTTTCTTTCTTTTCCTTGCTCTTCTATGGTGGCTAGAAGCTCCAGTGCATTGTTGGATAAAAGTGATGAGAGAGAAAAGACATTCTTGGATTTTTCTTGATCTTAGAGGTAAAGCATTCAGTCCTTTGTAGTTTCATCTCGCTTCTTCTTCCATTTGACAGCTCTTAATTTTCAGCCCCACTTGAAATGAATTACCTGAGCCGAGGGACTGAGATTGCTTCTGGCAAACAGAATTAATGGGTTATTTTTCAAAAGGGGCACAAAATTCCAAACAAAAAGGAGTCTCTCGGATGTATAGTCATCTTGAGACTAAAATAAAGTACATTTAAAGGGAGAACATAAAATGGAAATATAAGAATTTAGGCTTGTTTATTTAACTTTTTTTTAGAAATAATTACCCACAGGGGGGAAAAAAAAGTACATAGAGTTCCATGATGTAAGAAATAAAAGGTGGAGGAGGGAGATATGCAATAAGGACAGACTTTATTCCAGATAAAGACCTGAGAGGAACTGCTGTCTCTGAAGTGCCAGAACAGCAGCTCTTTCATACAGTAGAGGGTTTATAAGGAGTAGCAGAGAAAGAGGAAGCTGGAAACTATTTTGGGACCAGGTCATATGTCTTAGTCAGTGGTCACTGGTCCATTTCATGTTTTTGTAAGTTTCGTTATTCTCCTGGAGCTGAGGGCCTCCTGGTCTGGAATGGTCTGTTCTACATACAGGAGTTAGGCCAGGCCAGTTATTAGGAGTATTGGTATCGTTATGAGGCTAAGAGAATGTGGGAAAGGGTTGGACTCATGGGAAGATGTCTTTTGGACTTTTCCTTTCACATAAACCCTTCATCCCCACTTTGTTTGTCCACCAACATGTTGATGGATTGGGTTTTTAAAAAAGATACTATGTTTTAAAGGAGATGCTAGGTATAAATTCTTTGTTGGATATGTGCATTGCAAATATCTTTTCTCAGCCTGTTCTTTGATTTTTTTTAAAAAAACCCCTTTTAACAGGATCTTTTACAGAATAGAAGTCTTTAATTTTGATAAAGTTCAGTTTTTCAAGTTTTTTCTTTTATGGATTGTGCTCTTGATATCGTGTGTAAGAATACTTCATCTGGCGGAGGGCGGGCCACTATTGCACAGGTCGGGTGTAGGCGCAGCTGCCGGCCTGTGGCTCACGCTGGTGGGCTCCACGCTCGTGGGGAGTGCGTTGGGTCCAGTGGTTCCTGTCCCTTGTGTGCATGCCTGCCATGGCTTCAGCCTTGGAGGAGTTACAGAGTGATCTAGAAGAGATAAAGGTGTTGCTGGAAAAGGCCACAAGGAAGAGAGTCCATGATGCCCTGACAGCTGAAAAATCCAAGATTGAGACAGAAATAAAGAGTAAGGTGCAACAAAAATCACAAAAGAAACCAGAACTTCTTGACAATGAAAAGCCAGCTGCTGTGGTTGCTCCCATCACAACGGATATACAGTGAAAATCAGTAATTACGGATAGGATCAGTCAGATAAGTTTGTGAAAATCTACATTACCTTAACTGGAGTTCATCAAGTTCCTGCTGAGAATGTGCAGGTGCATTTCACAGAGAGGTCATTCGATCTTTTGGTAAAGAACCTGAATGGTAAGAGTTACTCTATGGTTGTGAACAATCTCTTAAAACCCATCTCTGTGGAAGGCAGTTAAAAAAAAATCAAGACTGATACAGTTCTTATTTTATGTAGAAAGAAAGTGGAAAACACTCGATGGGAGTACTTGACTCAGGTTGAAAAAGAGTGCAAAGAAAAAGAAAAGCCATCCTATGATGCTGAAACAGGTCCTAGTGAGGGATTAATGAATGTTCTAAAGAAAATTTATGAAGATGGAGATGACGATATGAAGTGAACCACTAATAAAGCCTGAGTGGAATCAAGAGAGAAGCAAGCCAAGGGAGACACAGAATTTTGAGACTTTTAAGTCCTTTTGAGAACTACAGTATGGAAATACTGGTATTTCCAGTAAGGGAATGTTAGTGAGCTGCACATACAGATTTGACAGATAACTACCAAGCCTTCAAAGTAAAGGGAGTGAATTCTCCTTTTCTTACTGGAGGATTTATTTAAATAAGATATGCCTATCAAACACTTCCTCCAAAGACGGTTTTATTAGTACCCTGGTCATTTTGTTCAAGGAGGGGTTATATGACATTCTCATTGAAATATAAAAAGCAAGTCTTGCCTAATGAAAATGATATATTATGTGTATTTTTGTTGAGTTAGGAGGTAGAAAACAAAAGTATTTGCTTGCCTGTAAGTTACAGATGTCAGCTCCCACTAATGTAAGAATAAAAGTAAAACTGAATGTTTGTATAAAATTCAAATTTGTGCCTGTGCTTCAGATTTGCTGTAGAGTGGATGGTCCATTATTCCCAGCTTAAGCCATGCATATACTAGGGGTCACCATGCACTGATAAGCCAATTACAGATGTTTCTATTTAGATTTATATATATTTGTTTATGATATAGACTTGAAATAAGAATAGACAAGCATCTTCGTATAGTACCAGTTAGTTCTACTATGGATCAGCTAGCTTACAAAATGAATAACCATAAAGCAAAAATAATTAATTTGAAAATCCATCTATGTTCAATAAAGTTGGACTTTTATGTAGAAAAAAGAATACTTCATCTATCTGTGGGTCTTGATGATGTTCTCCTTTTGTAAAAATTTTATAGTTTTATGTTTTACTTCTAAATTCATAATCCATTTTGAATTAATTTCTGCCTATAGTGTCAAGGATAGGTCAAGACTTACGTATTTAGCCTATAGATGTACAGTTGTATTAGTATGATGTGTGGAGATGTCTATCCTTCCTGCATTGAATACCTTTTGCACTTTTGTCAAAAAGCAATTGGACTAGGGCTGGGGAATTAGCTCAGTGGTTAGAGTGCTTGCCTAGCAAGCACAAAGCCCTGAGTTCGATTCCCAGTACCAAAAACAAACAAACAAAAACAAGCAAACAAACAAAAAATCAATTGGACTTACTTGTGACCGTCTATGGATTCTTTTTTCTGTTTCATTGACCGAGGGGACAGTCTTTCTGTCCAGTATCATACTGTCTTGATTATAGTTATATGGTAAGTCTTAACTTTAGGTAGAGTGGTTCTTTATTCTTCTTCTTCTATTTCAAAATTACTTTTGCATTTCTGTTTCTTTTCCTTTCCGTATACATTTTAGGGTAAGCTCATTTACATCTACAAAAAGTCTTTTGAATTTTTGGGAGGCATTGGGGTCTTTTGACTTGACAGAATCATATTAAGTCTATAGGTCAGTATAAAAGATAGGAAAACCAAAAAAAAAACAAAAAAGAGGGAAAACTAAACTTTCTCCTACTTTCATACTGACTGTAACACAGAAATTTTTATACCAGATTTGTGGCGGGTTTTCCCCCATACACCAAACAGTTCTCCAGCAGACAAACAACTGAATGTCTTACAACTTAATGACTCTGACACTATCTGGAGTTAGCATCAAATCCCACAGGTTTAGGCTCAGTTCAAGACTTCTGCTTCAGATGCTGGTTTCAAGCCCAAGTTTGTTTACCTGGGATTCTGATCTACTTGCTATAAATCAACGGTTTCCATAAAACCCTCTTTGGGCTTGATAATTTGCTGAGATAGCTCACAGAAGTCAGGAAAATGTATATGTTATAATTTATTAGAAAAGATACTACAGTAGATACCAATGAACAACCAGATAAAGAGATATAAGTAAGGTGAGGGAAGGAGTGTGAAACTTTAATGACTACCTTTCAGACACCCTACCTTCTAGGTACTGCCATGTGTTCAGCAACCCAAAACTCTCCGAATCCTATAGTTTAGGGATTTTTATAGAAACTGTAGTGCTATAGGTATGATTGATTATTAACACAATCTCCGTCTACTTTCCTCATTGCTGGAACAAAATACCTGATATCCACAAGCATTTTCAGAGGGGAGAGGTTTATTTTAGCTCTGGCACCAAGGCAGTACTCCATGGCAGAAAGGCATGACCAAGAAGGTGCTGCTCTCTTCAAGGTTGCCAGGAAACAGGGTAAAAGGAGGAGCTGAGAAGGAATGTACCTTTTCAGGTGAACCCCTCACACCCACCAGTGACCCACGTCTTCTGATCGGGCCCCACCCCCAATACCAAGCCAGCTTTAGCACCTCAGTATTCCAGTCACCTCCCCTAAGTCCTGCTCTGCTCTAAGTGCATGAAGCTTTGAGGGGGATATCTAGATTTTTTTTTTTTTTTTTTTTTTTTTGTGGTGCTGGGGATCGAACTCAGGGCCTTGGGCTTGCTAGGCAAGCACTCTGACCACTAAGCTAAATCCCTAGCTCCCGGGGATATCTAGATATAAATCATAGCAAGTTCCTCTCCTTATCTTGGAGAGTTGGGTGGAAAGTTCTAAGTTGCTGATCTTGGTTTTATCTTTCTGGTACCTAACCCTCATCTAGGAGTCCAGTACTAGTCACTGTACTAGAACAAAAGGCATTCTTATCACCCAGGGAATTCCAAGGTATTGGGAACTCTGTTAGGAACTTCTGTGAAGACCAAAATACATGGATTTCTTACTATAATCACAATATCAGAGTGAGTTTTGTGAGAATGGCATTTTACTTCTGAGCACAGTATGTCTGTTCATTTAGGTGTTTATTGTTTTATTAGCGCTTTGTAATTTTTAGTATACATATCTTGTGTGGGGTTTGTAGATTTCCTCCTAAGTATTTCATTTTGTTGTGTTTTCATGCACTTTGCCTGGAGCAATCTCATTCCCTCCTCTCTGGTAATTAATTTCAAGTAGGGTTGAAAATTAAGAGAGGTCAAATGGAAAAAAGAAGATGAGACTTTTTTGGAGTATGTGATACTGCATTTTAAACTTAGTTTCTACATTTATTGCTAGTAGATAGAAGTATGATTGATCTTGTGATTGGGCTTGTATCCTGTGAATTTGTTGAACTCAGATTAGTAGTCTTTTTTATAGTTTAAGATTTTCCACATTAATCATGTCATCAAATAGGAAAGTTTTATTTCTTCAATCTATGTGCCTTTCTTTTATCCTTTTCCTACCTTATTTCTTTGACTTTGATTTAGTTAAATTTGAAACACCAAATATTCATTCTTGTAGGGATGACTTTATGAACCCAACTGGGGACTAGCAATGCTAGTTTCACTTACCTGTCTTTGCAGTTTCAGATCTTCAGCTTCTCTGCACTTCACGAAGTTAGCTTGGTTCGATCTTGAATATGACCCTATATTTTCTCCCTGCTGAAGTGAGGAAAATCTTTTTGTATTCTGAGAATCACCAATCCTACTTCTTTGACACATCTTCTTGTCCTTTTACGTTATCTCTTTCCAACTTTCTTCGCTCTTCTCAGTTTACAGTATCCTTACCTTTGCTTTTTCCTTCTTGTTTCACAGTGAAAAAGCTGTGATTAAAAGCTTACTACTAAAGTTACAAGTATTTTGTAACTTGTAACTGTTTTTTCTTCTGTTATAATAGTCCTCCTCCTCTCTGGTTATGGTCTGAATCTCATTCCTTTCTTTTTAAGAATAATTTTTTGGGGGAGAATTTTGTCTGTAAAGAGTAGTGAAGAGTTAATGGAAAGTGGAAGAGCTGTCTTAGATTCACCATTTTATTTGCTCATCTCCTTATTTTGCAAGGCATGGCCTCTGGACTTTGGCTCCTACCACTCATCCACCCCTGAAACAGCTCTTATCAAAGGCCCCAGTGACTAACAAGCCAGTGAACTCGAGGGATGCTTTCTTTAGTGGTGAGCTTCCAGGCAGTATTTGTTGTTGTTAAACTCTTCCTGACCGCCCTTTTTTTGGCTTCTCTAATAGTATTCACAGTCTCGATTTTCCTCCCACCTGTCTGAAACTCCAGTCTCCTGCAGTTGAGTCAGTAATTACAAATATCATCTAATGTTAAGATAAGATTTCTTATCTTAGAAGATGTGAGATTTATGTGAATTTTAAGAACAAAATATGATACTTTAAAGAATTCAGGTTGTGCAGAAAATTTTGGACAGGGTGCAGACTACTTTGTCAGGGATACTGAAAAAAGGTTAAGAAGCATTAATATTTGTTATTTAAATACCTTTTCCCAACAGTTTTACAAAGTATATGTTGTATTTCTGCTTCATCACAGAGGATTTGAGATAGAGAAGGGATAGGATGTGTATAGGAAACAATGCATTGTTCTTTCTGATTAGATGGCTAAGTTAACACTAAGGTAGTAGCAATGAAATCTGTTGTTTCCATGTTACGGGGTGCCTTGAATGTCGGGGGGGAAGTTTTTTACTTAGTTTTTTAGATAGTGAGGACTGGGTGAAGTTTTTTAAGCTGAAAAGGGGGCCTGTCTTGGCTAATAGCTGATAATCCATAACATTAATTTCAGTGACCAGATGGCACGTCCCCTGGAAGCCTTTCTTCATCTTTCCCAACATAATGAATTGAGCTCTCTTCCACCTTTTTTTTGGGGGGGGGATGCTGGGGATTGAACTCAGGGCCTTGTGCTTGCTAGGCAAGTGCTCTACCACTTTAGCTAAATCCGCAACCCCTCTTCTACACTTTTGTATCATATTGTCACACCTCTGATGTAGAATTTATCACATTGGGTTATCATTACTTGTTTGTATTTGGCTTTTTCAAATAGAATAATTAGTTTATGAGTAATCTTGATCTTCGTAATCTTTCCCTATCCCTATCTTAGGGGTTGGCATAATAATGGATTCCTTAATTAATAAATGAATAGTTTGAATTTTGAATCTCTGGTTTGAATAGCTTATCAGAGCACCCCATTATTAAATATTTCTATTCATTATAGGCTTGAGTGAATTAGAGACCACTTCTGCTTCATCTCTGCTGACATATGTTTTAGTTAATAAAATTAATTTGAAAGAGAGAGTATGGCTTTAGAAGTCTGTGACTTTGCAGACAGTAATAGACTATTATGACTTACCCTGTGCAATCATCTGTCTGTTCAGGTCTTGTGTTTGTTTTCCCCATAGACATAATCCAGCCTTTGGTTGGTTAAAGCAGCAGATGGAAGGAGGAGTCTATGGAGATGTGGATTTATTAGCTCTCACAATGAAAAACCACACTGGTTGTTCTAAGGATTAGAACATTTCTGTTGAATAAAAGGGAGATGGATCTTGTTTTTTGTGCTGTTTTCAGCAGTGTAGCGAGCTCTTGTGACTATAATCAGTTGTATGAAGACCAGAAAAAGCTCTTGTAAATAGAGTTTCCTTCAAGCCCCAAGGCTGTTGGTTGCAGCTGTCATAATTACAGGAGGGGCAGTTTTACTCCTTTGAGAATATAACAGGCTGATTTAGAGTACTATGTATTATGTTTCAGATTAGGAAGTTTGGATTAATATTCCCTGTAGTCTTTTGTAGAGTGAAGAATTTTTGCAGCGTGTCCTATAGTTGAAGAATAATAGTTGTGAATTATAAAATATTTCGTCTTTTTCCTAAAAATCCAGGGCTGCCTTTGCTGACAGTTTTTCTTGTGAGTTGTTAGAAAAATCACCAATGTGACTCATCTATCCTATTGTTTACTAGGATTCTGACAATCAATATTAAGTTGAAAAGTTTAAATATTACTTACGGGTGTTTAAGTGACAGAATCATATCATGAGTGCTAACCCTCTTGAAACCTAAAGATGTATAAATTTTGAGTCATGAATTAAGAGACAAACACCTTCAAATTTGGCTAAAGTCCTACTTTGAAAATCACAGCCAGGGACCAAAGAAACAGTTTTGAGATGACTAAAGCTTGGGTGAAAGGAGGCTTTTTCATGCTGTGCCCTTTTAGAAGTCTGGTGGAATGGAGAACGTTTCCTCTGACAGCACTGTCAGCAGTGAATAGATGAATGAATTCGTCCATGCTCAGAACTCAACACATGTACTAGCCCCCTCCGAGGACATAAAAGAGAAGCAAACTGACCTTAGCAATGATTCAAGCTCCTGAAGAGAGACTTTCGGGACTGTCCAAGAAGTGAAAACCAGCATATACTGTATGGCGATAAAGAAACAAAAGAGCTTGTGACAATATCGAAAGAATCTGACATTTGTTCTGTCTATACAAAAGATGAAAGGAATTTTGCCGACTAAATCAAAATAACAACTAGCTTTATATCAGTTTGAGCCTAAGAGCAGGGATCAGAATGATATATTTTTCTTTGTATTTCTCAAGAATCGTTATTTCTTTAAAAATGTATGTGGACTGGTTTTGTTTTGGGGAACAAAAACGTGACATGGATTTTATGAGCTTAGTAGCTGTAGGTGGAGACTGTCTTGTTTTGTTTGCCAAACCTTTTTAATAAGCAGTGAAGTCAGGATATCAAAGATTGGCATTTTTCTTTTTGTGGGATCTTTTTTCTTTTCTTGGTAATTCATATAATTTCAGCCAAAGAAGGGTAGGTATGGAAGAAAAACAAATATGATGTATTTCCCCTATTTTGGCAGTGATTCCTGTGAGCTCCTTCTGAATCTCCTATGAAGAAAGTCGTGGATCTGATGTGAGACAGTGATTATGTGCTGACACTGGCCTGATTTAGAGGGGCTTAGGGTTAGTGGGTACAGCTCAATGTGCTGAATAGACTGTTTGCATCTTTATCCAGCAGTAAGTAGGCACTAGTAGTTGACTGTCCGGGGAGTGGCTTTTTTTGTCTAATATCTGTTATGGACGATTCCAGTATTCTGCGAAGGAGGGGGTTACAGGTGAGTAAAAGAAAGCCTTCTTACCGATATCCTTCTTTTAATGTTTTTTGAAAATGTACTAAACAGATTGTTGCTGTTTTATTTAATTAATTTGAGGCCTGAGGCAGACCACTAAGTTATTCTTTATTGTTTATTCTACTGTATTTAATTATAATTGGAGAATTTGTTTAAGATCTTCCTCCTTTGATAGAAAAATGTTGCTTGGGCTTACTTACACTACATTAAGTAAATGGATTACATCGGACCTATATAAAATGTAAAACTAGTTTTGGATATGATACATTACTGCTGATAGATTATTTGTAGTAAACATATTCTGTTTCTGACAACTGTGCCTGTGCCTACTCCCTCATTCAATCAATCACTGTCTCTCTTTCCCTCTTGGCATTTCTTTGGTTCTACATACAGTTTTAAGATCTTTTCTAAATTATCACTGTATATATACAGTATATCCATCCCTCCATCTACCTATCCATCCATCTACTTCTCCTTGAGTCTTAGGTAATTTGGCACATGAGTAGGTAAGTAAGGTTAACAAAGAGGAGAACTTAACTAATAGACAACTGAACTGAGTTTTAATGAATAACCTAACTACAAAAGAACATATGACAAATTCCTTTAAATTTAATGATTAATTTTTTTCCTGCTTTGTAATTTAGATGATCCCTCTTTATTCAACAGCCAGCTTCTATGTGGTTCATCACTGAATGTTTTTGAAAATTGACATAATGAAGGGTCCAGCATAAAGCACTGAGCTCATCAACAAACCTGTGAATGGTCTAGTCATGAAATGTAGCTGCTTTTCTCTTGTCTACACCCCCGCCCTCTCCTGCCACCGTTTATTTGACATTTGTAAAGTCCTGTTTGTTTGTTTATTTTTTGTTAGTTTTTTTTTTTTGCCAAAGCATGATAGGTCTTTAATTACCATAAATTAATATTGCTTGGTTTCTTTAAAGTGCTTAGAAAGAAAATATCTAGGATACATAAATTAAAAAAAAATGAACTGTGACAAATTGTGGTATTTGTAGTTAATATTATGATCGGTACTTATTACTAGTGTTGTAAACATTCAAAGCCTTATGGGAAATGCCCACTGAATCTTCAGCAATTGTCCAGTGTAGCTTGTACTTTAAAAGTCAACAATAGGCCTACATGCCTTATATTAATTTCTTCAGTTACTACAGTTGGTTTGATGAGATTTGTCACTTATTTAGGAGAATTTTGAGAAATATTTATAAAGTATTCAGAAGACCTTTCATAAATAGCCAAGTACAAATGTTGAAGTAGCTGCTAATTAAAAATAGTTGGTTCTCGTAGCACATTTAATTGCGTTGCTTGTTTATATCTTTATTTCTCTTGAGTTGCCAGGATTCAGAAATGGAATCTTACTTGTCAGATGGGGAATATTTTCAGTTATCCTGTCTGTTTTGTGTTAAATCAATCATTTTTCCTTGGTGACTAAGTCTGTCTCCAGTATCTGCTAGCCTATTTACCGATGATGCCTTTCCTCTTGAATTTGTTACTTCTAGTGCAAGTACCAATGTGCCAAACTGCCAGATTGCACAGAAATGGAGGGTGATTTTCTGGTAGCTATACTTTTTTTTTTTTTTTTGGAGATAAGGTCTTGTTAGGTAGCTCATGTTACCCTCAGACTCACTATGTAGCAGAGGTGTGCTTTGAATTTGAAATCCTCTTGCCTGAGCCTACCAAGTGCTGGGATTTTAAAAAAAAAATTACTTCTAAGTTTATTTTCTAGAACATTGCATTGGAACATTTTTCAATAGAAATAATACTTGAAGAGCAGCAGTAAGATTATTTGTTTTCACTAGGTAAATTATAAAATTTAAAAAGTAACTTTTAAATTTATATACACAAATGCACAAAAGCTAATGTGTGTCTACTGATAACAGGTGATCTACTAGTAACCTCAGATTAGAAGTTGAAAATTCAAACAGATGTTTGGACCTCACTAATTGCTTTTTGGCAAGATGACTTAGACTTTCTAAAAATTTTCTAGAAAATCACCCAAGTGTACCCAACTTTCTTTATGAGGTGTCTTGGGAGGTGGCAGTATAGTAAATAATGTGTTTGTAAATTCCACGAGGTCAGAGACCTTATGTGTTTTGTTTGCCATTTTATCTCCAGTGGCTACAGCAGGGTCAAGTACAAAGCTGTATTTGTTGAACACATGAATAAAAACAATACTACCACCAGTAAAAAGGATGTCTGTTCTCACTGTATTTTTTTTTTATAAAGGTTTAACAGCTCTGGATAATGTAATAAATGAAAAACAAAAAGGTGGCTAAATATTGGGTTAAAAGAAGTATTTGTAGATGACATTGACATAACTGTTTAACTAGAAAAACCAAAGGAATCAGCTAAAAAGCTATTAGAATAAAAAAAAAATTTAGAAAAATTGCCAGGCTCAAGATCCAAAAACTAATAGCATTCTAACATAGTAGCACTAATGAACTGGAAAAGATAGATGTTTCACCCATATTAATTAGCAACAGAATTATCCCAGTACCAAACATGAATTTACTAATATACCTATCCTTTACTAAGAAAACTATAAAATATTTTGAGAGCTACAGAAGGAAAGATTTATCATGTGGAATGGTAGAAATTATATTGTAAAGATGTTAATCTGTAAATTTGATGGGAATAATTTGTAAAAATAGAATGATTCTCAAGTTTTCCTAGAATATCTGGAACAACTTTAAAGAATATTTTAAAAATTGAGTTTAGATGAAGGTAGCTTTATCAGATCAACTAATTTGCACCCAGATGGAAGCAAAATAATTAGTATAATTGTGGTACAAAATAAATGTAGAAATAGTAATAGGACAGAAATAGACTGATTTATTTAATTTAATATATGCTAGAGAAGACACATGAATGAAGGCAGGCACAATTAGTAATTATGATAGAATTATTAGGATAGTTATTTAACAATTTAGAGAAAAATTAGACTTTATTATTGTAAACAAACCAAACAACAGTAACAAAAACAGTGCTCTTCCCAAAGAAACAAGTAAGTCTCCTTCTTTATTCACTCACAAAAACCAGAATTTCAGAGGTTTCATAGTTGGATCATCTAATGTCTTTTGTATTAAGTGGCTGTGGGTGTTGGTCTCAAGTTAGTTTCCCATATGTTAGAAAAAGAACAGTTTGGTTTTAGGCTGCATGGTCACACACTGCACATCCCTAGGTCTTGATGATAAAATAACATCTGGGAGATTATGTATGAGTATCTTTTCTGTACACTGAAGGAGCCTCCATCCAGTATAGGAATTGACTTTTTATTTGAATGAAAAGCAGTTCCAGTTTGGATCTTTGGTAAAAATTGGCTTTCATCCTGCTTCTATTTTGAAGCCTCTATAGTAAAAGACCTTTGTCACTGAAATTCCTGATGCATTGCTTTTATGTTTGTTTTTTATTTGTTCTTTTTCCTAGTAAACTTACTTGGAAATGATTTTGTTTTTGACTTTGAAAGTTCAACTGTCCAGCCACCATAAACACATTTTTATTATCGGCTCTCTTAGCACCATCATTTTCTACGTTATTTGCCCATAAGGCAGATACAGTAACAGTCTTCGCTGTACAAGAGAGCCCAGTATACCAGGTTCTAAATAGAGAATATTTGTGATTTTGATACAAGTATTGCCCTCAGGCAAAAACTAAACTATGTCATGTTTCTTCCCCTTTTTTGCTTTTGTTGTTCAAAACAAGAGCACCGTATTCAGAGGTTTGTCATTATTTTAGAGGGCATTTGTCAACATAATATATAATGGGAAGTACTGTTGACAAAGCTTTCTTTGGGATTTTTATCTTGAAAATTATGACTGGTAGTAAGTTATGATCATTGTACAAAATATGATTCAGTTTAAATTTTAGTCCTTAAAAACAAATCAAGAACCAGATTTCAAGCATCTCATTTTTAAAAAAATTTATTTCATTTTTAAAAGAATGGTGACATATAGATAAAAATGTCACGTAATTATTTGCTTCTGTTGTGTATTTCCTTGTTTTTCCATGGGGAGTTTGATAAAAGTAAAGGAAAAATTTCAGTTTGAATTTTCATCAAGTTACCCCTCCTTTTCTCCCTGCCACTTGTATTCCTGGTCTCTGTTGCAGCTACACCACCTACCCCCACCCCAGTCCCTCTTTGCTGGAACTGTCCCTCTTCTGAGG
>PVJO010007133.1:0-83982 GCA_004026905.1 Hystrix cristata | reverse complement strand
ACTCAAAAATCAAATTCCTGTACATGAATAACAAACTCACTGAGAGAGAAAATAGGAAAACAACACCTTTCACAATAGCATCCAACAAAATGAAGTACCTAGGAATCAATCTAGTAAAGGAAGTAAAAGATCTATGCCTTGAAAACTACACTACTCTGAAAAAGGAGATGGAAGAGGATTTCAGAAAATAGAAAGATAGCCCTGGTTCTTGGGCAGGAAGAACCAATATAGTGAAATGGCCATACTTCCAAAATTGTTATACAGACTGAATGCAATCCCAATCAAAATACCAATAGCATACCTCACAGAACTAGAGAACACACTCCTAAAATTCATTTGGAACCAGGAAAGACGTAGAATAGCAAAAGCAATTCTAGGCAACAAAGGCAAAGCAGGTGGTATCACAATCCCTGACCTGAAATTATATTACAAAGCTACTGTGATAAAAACAGTACAGTATGACAAATAAAACAGACCCGAGGATCAGTGGAAGAGATTTGAAGATGCAGAAACAACTCCAAACATGCTCAGTCACCTTATCTTTGACAAAGGGTCGAAACACTTTCACTGGAAGAGAGATAGCCTCTTTAATAAAACTGGTTTTCCACATGCCGAAGAATAAAACTAGACCCATAGCTTTCAACATGTACTAAACTAAAATTGAAATGGGTCAAATATTAAAACAGAAATAGTAAATCTGCTGGACGACAGAATAGGTAGAACACTCGAAGACATAGGTGTGGGCAAAGGTTTTATGAACAAAACTCCAGTTGCCCAGGAAATACTACAAAGAATCAACAACTGGGATCTCATCATATTTCACTTTTGCACAGTGAAAGAAACCACCAACAGAGTGAAGAAACAACTCACAGAGTACAGAAAAAATTTTACCAGCTGTTCCTAAAATAAAGGACTATTATCTAGAATATATAAAGAACTAAAAAAAAAAAAGAGCACCCCAAATTTAAAGACCCAATCTAAAAATGGGCATCTGAAGTCAACAGACACTTCCCTGATGAAGAAGTACAAACAGCAAATAAATATATAAAAATGCTCAATAGCACTGGTCATTCAAGAAATGCAAATTAAAACAACACTGAGATTCCATCTCACCCTAAAAAGAATGGATACCTCAAGAAATCAGCCAACAACAAACCCTGGTGGGGCTGTGGAGAAAAAGGAACCCTCTCCACTCTTGGTAGGAATGTACACTTGTGCAACCACTGTGGAAATCAGAGTGGAGATTCCTCAAAAAACCAAAAGCAGAGGTTCCATTTGACCCAGCTATTCCCCTTCTTGGTATCTTCTCGAAAGAATTAAAAACATCATACCACAAAGATATATGCATACCCGTGTCTATGGTAGCAGTTTATAATAGCTAAATCTTGGAAATAGACCAAATACCCATCAACGGATGAATGGATAAAGATGATGTGGGTTTTTTTTAATACAATGGAGTACTACTCTGTCATAAAGAAGGATAAGCTTGAAACATTTCTAGGTAAATGGATGCACCTTGAGACCATAGTCTTAAGTGAAATAAATCAGACACACGTGTTTAAATACCATATTGTTTGTCTGGTGTGAGAAACCAAAAGTGTAAATAAGGACCAAAATATATAATGTATATTGGGAAAAGGGAAGAAATTGTTCAAGTGGGAAGGGGAACAAAAGAGGAGGGAGGGGGAAAGGAAGGGAGGGACAAGAAAAAAAAAGAATAGAAGGAAAAATTGGAAACAAAGCTTTGGTAAATTAGGAGGAGAAGAGAGGTTGCAGGGAGGGGAGGAGAATGGGAAAAAGTTGAAGTACAAATTCCCTACAATGAATGTTATTATGTATAACTAAAATGTACCACTAAAATTTAAAAAGACAAAAAAAAAGACCGTCTCAGAAAAACAAAAAAAAAGAATCCCACAGAACAATTTTTTTTACAGTGGTTGCATACAGAAAAATTTCTGGAAAAGTACAGTTCAGACCTTTTTTATAGGCACTCTACAACAATACTTACTCTCCACTGTCAAAGATAACCATTTAAAGACAGCCATCTTGTTCTATCAGTTTATATGAAAGTCCTCCTAAGTTGCTCTTGCTCCTTCCCAGGCCCGGCAGGGACTCTGTGCAAAGCTGGACACTGTGTACACTGTGTACTTCTCCCTGTGGCAAGCTCGTAAAGCCCAGTGACAGGCTCTTCCCAATGAGCCATCACTTCACAATATGGATATAACTGAAACAGGGCAGACTCGAATGTGTTTACTTGGGTGCAGAATAGAATGTCAGTACAGGGCACTGCTTAGGAATACGTGTTCTGACTTCAAGTTGGACAGGGAAAGCACTAGACAGGCCTGGAACATCTTGCTATGCCAAAGCAGAGGGGAGTACTCAGAAACTGATTGGGAACATATCACCAATGGCCAAATTTGAGACAATCTGAACATAATTTATTTTTGAGATGGGGTCTCACTAGGCTGCTCAGGCAAACTTGGGCTTTCAATCTTGCATTGGTCTCTTAGACGAAAAAAGTGAAAGACAGATTTACAATGCACTTATAAAAGGAGTGCAGTGTGTCAGGAGAACACATTGACAACAAGGTGAGATGGTACGCTTGCTTTCTTCTGCTACTGTAACAGAAATTCTGCAGCTTGAATAGACATTTACCCTATTATAGTTCTGGAGGTCAGAAGGCTAACATGGGTCTCACCAGGCTAAAATCAAGGCTCTGACAGGGCTATGCTCCCCTCTGTCAGCTCTGGGTAGGATCTGTGTCCTTTTTCTGGCTTCTAGCACCCACAGTTTGTGGCTTAGGGTCCCTTTCCTTTATCTTCAAAGAAAACAATGGCAGGTACGACAGGTTTCAAAGGTTATGACATGAACGTACAGGGATGACTACCATGGTCCACATTCAGGACCCCAAAGATTCACACCCCTCTCACATGCAAGATACACTCAACCCACCCCAAACTCCCATTCATTCAACCTAAATCTAAGTCTAAAATATTATGTAAATTTACCAGCTTAAAACTCCCAAATCTTGTTAGGTACAGAGGCACACACCTGTGACCCCAGCACTCTGGAAGGCTGACACCAGGAGGATTGCCAAGCACAAGGACCTGAGTTCAATCCCCAGCACAAAAAAAAAAAAAAAGGTTAAGGATGTAGCTCAGCATGAAGGCCCTAGGTTCAACCCCCAGTACCAAAACAAATGACCACCACAACAACAAAAAAGGCAACAATAAAACCACTCCCAGATCTTATCATCTAAATCCAGTATAGGTATGGTTTACCCTGGGGGAAAACTAGCTCTTCATCTGTGGACCAACAAAATAGGAACAAGTTATTCATTCCAAAATACCATGGTGGCTCAGCATAGAACACTAGCAACAGATACTCTGGTTTAAAGTGGAAAAGAACTGTAGGAAAAATAGGAGTCATACATCTTGATAATTTCAAAATCTAGCCAAGCAAACTCCATTAGGTCCAAGGCCTCAGAATAACACTATGTGATTCACAGGTCTGTCCTCTGGGCTTAAGGCTCCATGCTTGAGGTCAGCCTTCTTTTTTCATACAAGTTAGCACATTTTTGCAGCTGAGTAGTTTTATCACCTTTTTCCTTACTTGTGGAATCTGGTGGGCCAGCTGCCTTTTGGTTTCATCCTTGGGCTGTTCTTTTCAGTCCAAGCTGCAAGATATTTGCTTTTATTACACGGTGAAGAACTTTACAGGTCCCTTGTGCATGGATTCACTTCCTGAGAGAACAAAGTCCTCCGTGTATCTTTACATCATGGGAGAAAAGTCCTCCACTGATCTTTTCATCTCCCATGGGGCCTGATGTAGGCTCTACAACCCTTGGTTCACAGTCTTCTCCATCTACAAAGCCAACAGTTATGAGGCTACTCCTTCTGTGGTATCCTTCTGTCTCCCTCTTTGTCTTAATCACTTTTGCTCATTGCAAAGACAAAATAATCCAACACCCAAGGTTAAAGGAGGAAAGGTTTATTTTGGCTTACAGTTTGTACAGGTTTCAGTTCACAGTTGGCTGGCTCCACAGCAAGGTGGCATTGCAGAGGGGAATAGCAGAGGAGAAACAGTTCATGGTGGGCAGAAGGCAGCAAAAGCAAGCAAGCAACTAGAGATAAGCCACAAGTGATAACAGCAGCTTCTTTCTGCCCCTTTTATATTCTATTTAGAGTTACTAGGCTTAGGGCGGGTGCCAAGCCAATCAGTAGACTGATTTAGTAATCACACACCCAGCATCACACAGTCTAGGTCCAGTCAACTCTGAAAAAGCCCCACCTATGGTACATGAGGCTTTGGGGAGACATCTACCTATGACTGCATGCAGCTTTGGGGGAACATCTATCTATGACTAAATGAGGCTTTGCGGGGACATCTAGACACAAGCCATACACTCTTCCACTTTAACAGACTCTCATGATTTCACTGGGTCCTCTCTGATAATCTTCTTTCCTCAAGTTAAATGATTACACACTTTACATCCACAATCTCAATTCCCCTTTACCTTGTAAGGTATCATATTCACAGGTTCTGGAAATTATGAGGTAGATTGTCTTTGGAGGACTATTATTCTGCCTACCACAAAAATGAAAGCTCTAGTTACAGAAAATCTAGCTAATAAATATAGAAGGAAAGACAGAAATGAAAAATCAACACTTCACAAAAATATAAGAGTGATTCAGACAAGAATCAATGGAAACTAACAGGTGACAGACTATTGGAAACAGGATACTGATGCATCTTAAAATATCACTCCAGAGAACGCTTACAGCAGAGGAAAATGTACCTTTTTAAAGAAGCAATCTGATAAACATTATCTTAACCAAATGATTAAACTTGCTGTTATAGTTCATATCTAGATGTCCTCCAAGACCCTCATGCACTCATAGGTGAGGCTTTTAAAGGTGACTGGATTATGGGGGTGGAGTAGCTGGTTTGTTGTTAGGAGGGGAAACCTGGTCAGAAGGGTACACTGGGGACATGCCCTGAAAGGGTATATCTCCTCCTGACTCCTTTCTTCCCTCTCTGCTTCCTGGGAGCCATGCTGTGAGCAGCTCTCCTCCTCCATGCTTCCCCACTATGCCTGGCCGATCCTGCAGCCTACCTTGAAGCCAATCAACTATATGGACTGAAACGTGAGCCCGAAAAAGCTTCTCCTTTCTTAAGTGGTAGGTATTGGGTATTCTGTGCCACCAAAGAGAAAGTGACTAAGACACTTGCCATCACCAATAGTGCAAAATAATGACATCGTGTGCTTCTAAAAGTGATGTACTGAGAGAAGAATACAAGTTCACTAAGTGATATTCCCACATATTTTTAAAAATCTGAATCTAGACAAGGATATCAAGAGACCCTAAGGATATCTGTAAAACAAGTAATCTAAAATCTTTTAAAATGTCAATGTTATGAAAGATTTTTTTAAAAAGTCTAGAAATACCTATAGATTAAAGAAGAATGAAGTAGTATGACAACTAAATGTAATTGATCGGATCCTAGATACAACAACAAAACAAAACAACCACGAAGGACAAAACCAGAGCAGTGAGAAAATGGACACAGGGACTGTAGATCAGAGAAAAGCATTTTACCAGTTACAATAGTGTGCTTCTACAGAAGATGCCCTTGTTCTCCAGATACGCCTGCTGAAAAACACACTAGCACAACGAGTCCCTGGACTAGTTTAATTCTCCAGTGGTTCAGAGAGAAGCTAATATGGCAAAAAGTCTGCAATTGAAGAAAGCAGGTACCAAGTATGTACTGCATGTGTTCATTGTACTACTTGTTCAATCTGCCTAAAGAGCTGTAATTTTTCTAAATAACGTGTTTAGAAAAATGAAAGAAAATCAGGTCCTTTCATTATAACTCTGACCACTAACATCTCCATTCTTGCACAGGCAAAAGCCACAGCACTATCAGCTGTGTAGTCTCTGCTGGAGGAAGCGTGGCACCCGATTCTGCACACTGTCTACAGCGCGTGCCTCTCAGGTCAGGCCATGGGGAGGCAGTCGGGCAGGTGCAGGAGGCCAGAGTGCTGACCTGAGGACCAGGAGAGCAGGGGGAGGAAGAAGAGAAAGCGTGTCCCTGGAGCCAAACTGCCAGAGTCAATCCTGGTTCTACCACTTCCTTCCTGTGATCTTCACTGAGTTATTTAATTTCTCTAATGCTGCAATTACCTCATAAGATAACTGAGAAAGCTCAGTCAATTAATACATGGAAAGCTTCAGAACAGTTGGGGCTATATAGTAAAAGTTATTTTTATATAGTAAAAAAGTATGTAGTAAAATCATTGTTAATACACAGTATCATATATAGTAAATTATATATTTCATATAACAAAAACAAAATTTAAATGCCATGAAGTCTTTCTCCTCCTCCTAATAATCAAGAAAATTGCAACGTGTACCATGCTCTGCGGCAGTCCTGATTCATACAGTACCCGAGTCCTGAGCAGTGACTGACCACTACTAACCCAAAATACCTAACTGGGACCCAACTCAGACACACTGCACATGTTCCAAAAAGAGAATGTAAGATGAGCAGAATGCTGTAAAGCGACTACCACCGCTGAGGATTTTTAACTCACGTTCGAGTTCCCGTGTCCAATAATGCTGGTTAGCAATGTTATACCTTAGACCAGAGGTTATACATTAGTGATCTAAGGACCAGATCTAGGCTGCAGATAGGACTTGTTTGACATTCATGTGTTTTTAAATAAAACTCTATCAGTAATTAGTTGCTAACCTTTCAAAACTGAAAGAATCCATATTAAAGTTTAGTTTCCTGAGCTTCTCTTGAAAAACCTGGCGACCATACTATGATGGTTAATTTTACATCAATTTGACTGGGTCACAGGATGCGCAGATACGGGTTAAACATTACTTCTGGGCATGTCTGTGAGGGTGGCTCCAGAAGGGATCAGCATTCGAACCTGTGGACTGAAGAAAGCAGATCACCCTCCCTGACATGGGTGGGCACCTGCCGGCCTGCTGAGGGCTTGAACAGAACACAGAAGGGGCTGAACTCGCTCTGTCCCTCCCGACTGCTGTGCTGAGATGAAGATTTACGCTCTCAGCCCTCTTGGTTCTCAGGCCCTCAGACTCGCGCTGGGATCCTCCGTTATTGCTTCTGGCTCCAGCTTGCAGAGAGCAGATCACGGGCCTCTCAGCTTTCCTGACTGTGTGTGCCAGAAGCCTACACCAAAACTCTTCCCTCTCCCGCCGCTTTACCTCTTCCTGCTGTATTCTATCAGCTCTATGTCTCTGGAAAACCCTGACAAATACACTGGGGCCTCTTCTCCCACGGCAAGAGTCAACTAGAAAAGAAAAGAGAGTACAAGGCCCTGAGTTCGATCCCTGGCACCAAAAAAAGAAAAAAAAGAAAAGAAAAGAAAAAGAGAAAGAGAAAAAAGAGAAAAAAAGGAAAGGAAAAAAAAGTCAACTAGAGAACTGCAACTGCAAAGTGAACCTACTCAAATGCCCAAGAAAGAACCACCTTACTCTACGTTTTCTTCCTTTAAAAAACAAAAACAACCAAAAAAAAAAAAAAAAATCCAAGTAAAACGGCAGGGCAAGGCCCTCCTTGATTACTAGCAAACTGCCAAATATCCCAGCAAGGCCTCTGAATACGCATCGAGTCAATTCCACCTGGAGACTGGAATTTCCTCTTCCCCAACCACCCACCTGTACCCCGGGAGGCAACCTGAAGTGCTAGGACCCTTGGCAAGTCCCAGGAAGAGAAAACAGCATGGGAAACTAACCTGACACATCTGGTTTTTACAATATAAGAATAACCCCTTTGACGGCAAAATGGTACAGCTGTACTGTAGGATCGGAAAATTAAGTCTCTGCATTGTCTGATACGGTGGTTACTAGCCACACTTGATGAATGAATACCTGAAATGTGACTGCTATGACATAAGACCAGAATTTTAAATTTTATTTAACTTCAGTTAATTAAAATTTAAATTTAAAAACTGATACTTGTTTAAGTTAGCAGAAAGCAGGGGCTGGGGATGTAGTTAAGTGGTAGAGCACGTGATTAGCAGGCACACAGCCCTGGGTTTGCACCCCACCACCAAAACACAAAAAACAAAGTTATTAGAAAATATATTTGAAACAACTCAACTATTCAAATTTACTTTTTCAGTAATAATGTTTTTGAACTCTAAATACAGATCAAATATTTCCAATGAAAATTCACAACAGATTGAGAGCTCTGTAAATGCAAAATACATATGGATATAAAATATCTTACTAAAAAAAATCTTACTAATGATTTTTAATACTGAGAAAATACAGAAATGGTAATTTTGGTTATATTGTGTTAAGTGAAATATATTATTAATGTCACCTTTCAAGTTTACAATTACATACATGGCTTGCATCACGTTTCTATTGCTAGCCTGTAAAAATACAAACATTAAATAGACACACTTAAAAGTAAATTATAAAAACGCTTCATGCCTCAAAAAGTTAACTTTTAAATTAAAAAGGATAGCTCTGTTGGCTCTCAAATACAATCTCATTTACATGTTTAAAATACCCAAAAATCAAAAAAAAAAAGAAGGGGCTGGGTAACCTAGCTCAGTGGTTAGAGTGCTTGGCTTGCAAGCACAAGGCCCTGAATTCGATCCCTAGCACCAAAATAAAATAAAGTAAAATACCCAAAACTTGGGGGGAAAATCAAGGTTATACTGAAGAAAAAGTCATATTCCCAGAATATATCACACATCAAGGATGAGAGTTTGTATCGTACCAAATTATTAACAGTGAAATCAAGAACTATTCAATAGATAAACGGAAGAAAGAAATAAAATGGGCCTCTAACACAGAGATCAAAGGAAGATAACTAGAGTCCCAGACAACTTCTCAAGGGGATTTAAACACAGGCTTATGATCTGATCAGATTTACGTCCATGTCAGCTATTTACGAGAGCCAAAGAAAGCACAGACCGAGAGTACTTAACAATTCAGAAAACTGAGGCAGTAATTCCCGAACCTCAGGCAAATTGCTCTTTTTATAAAGTGTGAAGAGTTACTAAACCTCAAAGGACTGCAGAAAATAGAGAAAATTTTAAAGATAGAATTTAAGAAAAGTGTACTGCCTTTTACACCATGGGACTGTGTAAAGAAAAAAGCAAACAAAGATTTACAAGTTCTAGAAAATAGTAATTGCTCGAAAAGCGAGATGACAATATTGATGGATATTATTTTCCAATAAATGATGGGTAATCTAAAAACGAAGGGTCTGCTTATTGCTATAGGATACATAGATTATTTTATGTGACAAGCAGAACAAAGAAGCATGTTTCAGGGTGCTTATTTTCTTCTGTCGTTTTTACCCACCTCTGACATTTTGGCTCCAGTCACATTTAGTGGGAGTTTCCTAGCAGAGTCTTCAATTACTCAGGCTTCAAAGAACATGAAGGAACCATGTCCCTTTAAGTGGTAACCTAGCAACTTGCTGAGGGGATTAAACACAAAGAGCGGTGGGGATGGGGGAGAACTCAAATCCCAAAAGCAGGTTGACAGTTCTCTGAATTCCTGGCTTATTATGATAGATCTTAAAGTCACTTAAAAGTAGAGTAGGTCCTATTCAACGAGTCAGTAAACAGCACAAGTTCTGAGTGTCTATGTGCCAGGCATTAAACAATTAATCACACTACACCCTCACAATGCCTGAAAAGTAGACAGCGTCCCCATCTAACTAATAATAAAACTGGGTAAGAGAGTTTAAGTGACTTGCCCAAGACTCACAGCTATAAAAATCCAAAGCTGAGACATGAACCAATGACTGAGAACCCAAGTCTGGATTCTTTCCACCATACCACATGACAGTTCTGATCCACACAATTATAACCTTTGAAGACAGCCAGTCAGGACTCAGAGTGCTGTTCAGTGATACGCAGATTTGGGCACACTCCACCAACATTCCAACAGCTGACTTGCAGAAATGGAAAAATTCACCCTAAAATCATCTGGAATTGTAAAGCATCCTGAACAGCCCGAACCATTTTGAAAAAGAACAATGTTAGAGGATTCCTTCTTTCCTATTTCAAAATTTAATACAGGGTACAGTAACCAAAACAGTATGGAATTACTATAAGAATAAATGTACAGATCAGTGGCATATTAAAGAAGTCCACAAATCTATGGTCAATTGGTTTGACAGTAGTGCCAAGACCATTCAATAGGGAAAGAATTGTGTCTTCCAACTAATTGTGTTGGAACAAGTGCATGTCCACATGCAAAAGAATGAAGGTGGAATTTTACCTAACATTATATAAGAAAATTAACTTAAAATGAATCAAGACTATTTAGCTCCCTGGGTGTGGTAGCACATGCCTGTAGTCCCAGCACCTGGCAAGCCTCGAGTTCAAGGCCAGCCTGTGCTACATAGTGAGTTCAAGACCAGCCTGAACTAAGAGCCAGACCCTGTTTCAAAAAACAAACGAAACAAAACAAAAAATAGTATTTGACTCGAAATATAAAATCTTAAGCCATTAAACTCTTAGAAAAGCATGTAGGGATCACAACTTCGATTTAGGCAATGGTTTCAGATACGACACCAAAAACATAAGGAACAAAGGAAGCAAACAGATGAACTGGATGTCATCAAAACTAAAAGCTGTTGCTCACAGAAGACTAATTCACAGAATGCAGAGCATGAAAAGCAATTCACAAAATAGGAAAATCATGTATTTGATAAGGATCTGATATCCAGAATATATAAAGAATTCTAACAACTCAACAACAAAAAAAGACAATTCAATTTAAAAAATGGACAACGACCTTACAGACATTTTCCAAAGATACACAAATAACCACCAAGTATATGCAGACACTCAAATCATTTGTCATTAGGGACAAGCTAATCAAAACCACAATGAGGTACCACTTCACACTCACAAGATGACTATAATCTATAAAGCAGAAAATAACAAATAACAAACAAGGCTATGGAGAGGCTGGAACCCATAAACATTGCTGGTGGAAATGTAAAATGATGCAGCTCCTGTGGAAAACAATCTAACAGTTCCTTAATTAAACAGAATTACCCACAATTCCATTCCTGGGTAATATTCAAAAGAAAGGAAAACAGATGTTCAAGCAAAGACTTGTCCATGAACCTTCATAGCACCAGTAGTATTCACAGTAGCCAAAAAGTAGAAACACCACAACTGTCTATCACTTGATGGATGGACAAGCAAAAGGCTGTATGTGAATTCAATGGAATAGTACTCAGTCATAGAAAGAAAAGAAGGACACATACACATGCTAAACATGAATGGACCTTGAAAACATGCTATGTGAAAGAACCCAGACACAAAAGGCCACAAGGCATATGATTCCATCAAAATGAAATTTCCAGAGTAGGCAAATCCACAGAGACAGAAAGCAGATTAGTAGCTGCTAGGAACCAGTGGGATGGGGGAAGTAAGGTGTGACTGCTTAATGGGTACAGGTTTTACTTTGGGCATATTGAAAATATCCTGAGACTAGACAGTGGACAGTGGTCATGGTTGCACATTGTGAATATACTAAATATCAAGGAAGTGTACAGTCCAAAATGGTTAAAATGGTAAATTTTGTCACATATAATTTATCACAACTTAAAGAAAAAATATGTACATGTAATTCTGAGAAAATTCAAAGGAAAAACATATGCAGAAAACAATTTAAGAAATTATAAACATTCCTTCAAGAAATGACTCTAGATTTTTCCCACGAACAAGGCCATTTTACCATGTCATATTAATGTTTCCAGACAAAGTTGTCAGGGTCATACCCAGCTTTGGAGAGGTAACACCTACCTCCAATTACTCGGATATTATTGTCCTTTGTCAGAATAGCTTCAGCATGGAATACCAAAACTGGAATTCTCCTGCAGCCTCCAGTCCACATGATACATGGATGATCCCTACAACCATTAAAAAAGAAAGGTCTTGTTAACTGACAGTGCAAAATCTGAATTAAATTCTGAAGCAGATTACTATGGTTTGTTTCTTAGCAACTTTCTCCCCTCCTTCTGGAATAAGAAGCCCAAATATCCTGTAGAATATCACTCATCGACTATCATTCTTAGCCATGTGCTAAGGTTAACTCCATCCCTGCTCCAGGGAGGGGCCTTGATTGGTTTCAGCCAATCAGGGCATCCCATCGCTCAGTTATAAGTGATTGGTTCAGGGAGGGGCACATAAACCAATCAGAGCCCAGGAGAAATAATGAGGCATGTGCTGAGACCCTGAGAAAAGAATGCTTCCTTTTTCTTCTGCAGCAATTACAGGTGATAGTCTCTCTTTCCCTTGATGGTTTAGAATGAGAATGAAAAGTCTGGAACAGTCATTTTATGACACCGAGGGGAGAGCAGGAGCTGCTACTAAAGGAGGAAGTCAGTGGAAGCCTGACTAAGAAAAGGAGGAAAATGAGATTGTGGGTAATGAAGCTGGTGTTGCAGAATCAAGCCTTGACTAAGTATGAGTTAATAAACTCCCTTTATTATTTAGGACAAGTTGAGTTATATTTTAATTCCTTGACACATAAACAATCCTGACATATACCCAAGAATTCATATTTTCCCCTTTAGACACTATAGTGACTTTTCAAGCCAACTGGATGACCCGTCCTAAAATTCTGAGCTAGGAACTCTAAATTAATACAAGGATCCCGATTAAAATCGCGTATTTTAAAGAAAACCTATGTTAAATGGAAAAATATATATTTTCCTCCAGGATAAAACAATGGAGCAGAAAGGGACTTCGGACTGTAGTCTTTCCCTATCCTCAGGAAAGCTCAGTCTAAGTATCTTAGGTATTTTCTTAGAGATTAGGAAAATCTTCAACCTCCTTACAGCAGGGAAGTAGAAAGGAAAAGAAAACCAACTAAAACTGAGTCCCTAGTCTGTGCCAGTTTGCCAGCTCAGTGTGTGTGCCAGTATCTGAACCCAGGGTCTGTGCTTGTTCTGCTCTGCAGAATAAACACATTTCAGTGAAGTTCTGTACACTAAACACTTGAACTTAACTATGAGAATTTAAACAAATTAATTCCTTCAATGGAATAAGATCCATTTAGCCAAGATTCACTCCACTCTGAAAAACACACACCCCTTAACAAAAACCATCCCACAAATCTCAGAGCCAAAACACATCCTCTCAAGCGAGCTTTAAAAGGTCCACCCTTCGAATGCACAGGCCGCAGGCTACCACACTGAGAAGTCAGGCAGCCTTTAGACTTGGCTTTTATGAAGTAAAGAAGCCTGTACCTACTTCATTTCTGGTTTTCTAGAAATGCAACGTAGATGCTCATTGTTCTTGTTCTTCAATTTGGGTAGTAGTAGCCATTTGTAAGAAATGGTGTTTACAGGGTACAGTTTTAGCATGAAGGATTTTTTTGTGGTCTGCTTGCTTTTTTATCTTCAATGCCTGTAAAACGTGGGAGTGGGGCCAGATGGTTCCTATGATCTCTTCCAAATACAAGTTTTTCACTGTCTTTTCTGTCAGTAGCTAACGGAAAGAACAAGCATCCTAAATTACAAATTTGTGGACAGAAACCTTCGAAACTCTCCAAAGTCCCCTGTCATTCTAGCACTAGCTACAAGCTGACACCACTGTGCCTTAGCATCTGCAACCAATGGATTGTTGCTACAGTCGGAAATGCCTGATGAGAGGTGGAAACACAATCAACAGATCCACAGTGGGGAAGAGCTAAGGCCCCTTCTGTACTCTCCATGGGAATCCACATCCCTGACAAAGAAATCCTTTGCTTGAGACCTACAAAATATAAAAGAATAGTCAACTAAAAAATACTTGAGCCAGGGGCCAGGGATTTAGCTCAGTGGTTAGAATGCTTGCCTAGCAAGCTCAAGGTCCTCAGTTCGATATCCGGCACCAAAAAAAGAATACTTGAGCCAGATGCTAAATTGTCGTTAAAAGCATGCTTCCACCAGATGGTGCTAAACGAGAAAAAACCAAAATGATTAGAAAACCGAACACTGGGACTCTGAATTTTCATTCACATCAGAAATGCTACATAGGCCGGGTATGAGGGGTGCATGCCTGTAATTCCAGCATTCTGGAGGCTGAGGCAGAAGGATCATTGTGAGTTCGAGGCCAGCCTGGACTACATAGTGAGTTTAAGGACAGCCTGAACTACACAGTGAGACCCTGTCTCAAAAAAGAAGAAACTGCTATATATTAATAAAATCTGCTTCTTGGGGTATGAAAGAACAAAGAACTTGAACAACTAGTTACCAAAGCAGGTTGGTTTTTTAGCTTACTATATTGAAAGCCTAAGAAAATGTTGGTTTTTGAGAGGCAATTTCATGAGGAATACATACGATTCACTCTTGGAAGTAGCCTACATAACTCAAAGATAGAGACATAAGACAACGTTAGTTCTTCTGCTCCTGTGCCTTCTTCATGCCACTGCCTTCCCCAAGTCTGCCCGTCTTTTTAAGTCACCTTCCGTGGCCCACCTTACAACTCAGGTCCTCCAGCCTGTGACGATGCCCTCCTCCTCTAAACTCCTGAGCGCTCACTGTGTAACTGTTGATATAAAGCCACCTTTTAGGATAGAAATTGAAGTTACTAGGGCTGCTACAGCTCAGTATTAGGGCATTAGTGTAACTCCAGGTTCAATCTCCAGTACTGAAAAATTAAAAAAACAAAAAAAGAAATTAAGGTTACTATACTACTTTTTCAATGACTAAAGAAACCTTACATGGAGTTATTGTTTTATTTTGTTTAGCTGGTGCTAGGGACTGACCCAGAGCCTTGTGCATGTGGGGCAAGCACTCTTACCTCTAAACACTACCTCCAGACCCTCACATCAAGTTCATATGTGAAAGTATCCCTAACTACATATAAATTTGTATTTAAGGTCCACAAGAAGAATATAGAACAGCCTTTTTACATGCACTATTTGAAACAATGCTGTGGAAAACAAAAACTGCTTGGACAGTTTCTAACCCTAAAGTCCGAACCAACAAGGCACTATACTTTCAAAAAGGCTAGGAAACTAAGAAGAGCCAACAGATGCTCACGGATATGTATCTCTGGGTTGACAGACTTTTTTTTTAAATAGTGCTGGGGCTTGAACCCAGGGCCTCATACGTTCTAGGCAAGTACTCTACCACTGAGCCACATTCCTAACCATGGATATATATCTTTGGATCAAATTGACACATTTTTAAAATAAAACAAATCTGTACATCTTTAGTGATTTAAGATCTTCTAACTTCCTTTTTTTTTTCTTTTGGTGCTGGGGATTGAACTCAGGGCCTTGTGCTTACAAAGCAAGTACTCTAACCTCTAAGCTAAATCCCCAGCCAAGATCTTCTAACTTCTCAAGTTTAAAAATGTAAGCCACTGCCCCAGATGTGAACACAATTGATCTAAACTTCCTAACGCATAAAACAAGTATCTAAGAGACAAGATGAAGCTGAGAAACAAAATTAATAGTTAAAAACTGACAGTAGGAGTTTAAAAGAAAGAAGAGCAAAAGGTTCATGAATTTGAATTGAGGGGAAGGGTATCTTAAAACACATTATATTTTCACTAAGTTTGACTAGAAGTTTAGCATTTCTCAATTATAAATACAAGCTACAAACTGTATCTGTGCACAACTTTTAAACCCACAAATAAGAGACTGTAATGGAATAAAAGAATAATTTTGAAAAGGGGAAGACTGATGCTTGCAGCAGAAGTTAAAAAAATTTATGAAATGGTAAAAGGCAGCACATCACAAGCAAAATGGCACAAGGCAAAATAACCAGAGGGAATTATCCATTTAATTATCCTGAAAGAGAATGACCCAAATAATATTGTCAAACCACTATTAATTTCTATGACCTAACAATGATGAGAAGCCTTTCCTCAAAGCTTTATTAATGCTTCCTGAATTTTCTTTAAATGATACTAAGTAATCTTCCACCTTATAAAAAATTTACTGTAAATTCAACATTAAAACAAGTAAGAATTGTGTCTTACATTTGTATGGCATTTTATAGTTAATGAAATAATCTCACAAATATTCTATTTCATCCTAACCATGCCCCTACAAAATAGCCTGGGAGATATCATTCCATTTTTCAGGTTGCACACCATGCACATATCCAGAAGGATCACAAATATATAAAACACGTATATTAACTTTAAGCAGATTCTCTATTTTGTGTCAAGTGACATTAAAGGAGGCAAAATAGCAAAGTCTCTCAAAAATCCAGGAAAGCAAAGTCTGAATCTCAACCCATCATTCTCTGTAAGGGTACCTGAGAAAGTTTCTTGATACTTCTAAGAATGAGTTTAGTAAAGTGAAAATGATAACATCTTCAGATTAAATAAGATGCAATAGATTGCAATAAGATGCAATCTTCAGATTAAATGAGACAGCAAGCCCTTTAATAGCTGCACTCATCGGTATCATTCATTTTATTATGAGAGTCAAGCAATCAAGAAAACTGACTCTTAACCTAACAGAACTCAAGAAAGCAACTGTGGTTCAGGGGACACAGCTCAGGATATAGAATTCTACTATCTTGCCCCAAGTTGCTATGGTAACCTGACTTCTTTCTATTACCACCCTTCTATCATTGTAAAGACTGTTGAGAAAACTAGCATACTATAATTAACATCACAGAGTTTGGAGAACTACTTTTCTCCAATATCTAAAAATGTCAAAATCTTCTACACTGGAAATTCTGATCAAAAGATCACTAAGCTCTACTGCCTGCATTTTACACGTAGTGCTGATGTTCACTTGTAAGTCCAGAAACAGAACCTCACCTCACTTCTGACAGCTGAGAGTAACTGAGCAGTAAGATTTTGAATTAGATTGTAGATAGAAGCTAAAACCAGAGTCAGACAATAACGAAGGAACGATATACAGGGTAAAAGAATATATGACAAAAACATAGCCTCCCAATAGCAAAGAATCAAAAGTAGGCTTGCTGGTACTTACTCTTGGCTTACCACCTCCTCATCCTCTGAGGATGATGCCATTTCCTCCAGGTCCCGGGCCATCACAACTGGCATTTCCTTCAGGGTCTGTCATACAGTCAGCAAACAGGGGCCTCAGAGACCTCTCCTTGCAGATGCCCTGGATTAGACAATCTGGGTGGCACAGATTCCTGCAAGAGAGTCAAGTGAGCCAGGCATGGCGGTGTATGCCTGTAATCCCAGCACTTGGGAGGCTGAGGCTGGAGGATCACTGAGAGTTTGAGGCCAGCCTGGGGTACACAGTGAGTTCAAGGTCAGCAGCCTGAAGTACATAGCAAGACCCTGTCTCAAAAAACAGAAAAACAAAACAAAACAAAAAAAGAAAGTCAAGTGATGTGAAACACAATGCAGCACTCTAATCCTTGACTTTACTGATGGTCTTCCAAACAATTAAAGTGCATATGTTCCTAAGTAGTGGCCAATCTCTAAAAGCTTACCTCTGTCACAATGCCTCATATATGACACAAAAATCAAGATTTTTTTCAAACATACTGTCTCTATGTATGTAAGAGCTGTTGTTAAATTTGAGTTTCTCATGTGTCCTTTATACACTAGATCTAACATTAACCAAAAGGATGGACTTGCTTCACTTTTAGGGCAGTCTGGGTTAGGTGGCTGATTCCCTAAAACATACGTTCTTTGCTAGACAAATCTCACTATGGAGAAAAATAAAAACTCAAGCTTCAAGATCCCTGCAAATATTTAGACTCTAAGACAAGCACACAGGCAAGATGCCATTATAATTCTAGTAAAACCAATTCAACTGAAATATTAATAAATATATTTCCCCTAGTTAAGGATCATATAGCTTGGGGGGAAAAAAACCAATAATAATTAAATAATTATTTTAATAATTATTCTCTCTTAGTAAAAATCACAAGCGTCTATCTGAATCTTAAATATACATTAAAATTTAAAAACTTCCAACACAATATTGTTAGCAAAATATTTTTCCATAGGAAAAAAGTAGATATTCGTTGTTCACGGACAGAGAAATAAAACTACATATATTGTAATGAAAATGAGAATGTTTAAATAGCCATAATCCCACTGCCCAGAGACAACTATTTCCTGTCAATCTTTTCAAACTTTATTGTTCTATAAACTCTTATTTACGACATTATCGTAAATAAGACAAAAAACACCAATCCTGATAAAGATCCCCACAGATCTTCAGCGGAAATGTGGGGAATATCAAATAACCTCAATGACTCCCTTCGAGGGATTCCTAAAAGGATTTCCCCATCTTCTTAAAACACTGGTAAGTCCTTTAATTTATCAACCGAAGCTGCAAGCGAGGAAGGGATGGCAGCCTTCCTAGGCGCCCCACAGAGGAGACCCGGCTCTCGGAAGATTAAGGACACTCGCCTAATGGCAGTTCTGGTTCTACAGGGACGTCCCCTCAGCGCCACCCCAGCTCAACTCAATCCCAGGTAGGTCCGCAGAAGCTCCCCCGGGAAGGACGCGGCGAATGCCGCAGCGATTCAGCCCGGCGCGCCCGGAAGCTAACAGCTGCTCCCGGGCTCACGGAGGGAAGTGCAGGACGCCCGCCCAGACCCGGGAGCAAACCTCCCTCCGGTAGCGCAGCGCGCGGGCGCCAGGATTTACCTGTCTCATCTTCCCATGGCTCGGGGTGGGCAGGGGGGGACCGCGCTCTGCGCCTACCTTCCTCCTCCTTCCCCAGCCAAGCTCACAGCAGCCTCCGACTGCTGCTTCCCCGGTTACTACAACAACCAACAAGCAACCGCCCGCTCGGAGCCACTGCGCAGGCGCACACCGCCCTGCGCCCACACTGGGCGGCGGGCGCGGACAGATGTCGTCATCTCAGCGCGGCGCGGGCACAAAGCTCCGCCCACGGCAGTGTCTTGGCTTGTATCTGCTCTTTTTTTTCTCCGCCCCTGAAAAGTTGACTCCAAAACGAGTTCCGCCACGCTCAACAAGAGGGTGTAGTGCGTGGGCGGTGTACCGGGGGAGAGTTTTACGCGGAGGCAACCGCTGATTGGCAGCAAAGGGGTTCACTCCCCATCTCCTGCTCGAGCAAAACCGACACAGCCAATCAGAGAGAGAGCCTCCAGGAACGACCCAATCAGAGGGCGGGGGCGGGGACAAATGGCTCAGGTGGACCCCCGGCTGGAGCTGTCCTAGGGGAGCTTGTTTGCTGCTGCTGCTGCGGTGCTGGGGGTCCGGGCGCCAGGTAGGAGCATTTGGAGCAGAATGGAGGTGTCTGTATCCTAACTGAGAGGATCTGGAGAATCGGGAAAAACGGGGGTTACCTGTGGGGCTACCTTTTGGGGGAAAAGCAATTCGAGAGGCCAGGACAAGAGGGAGCTACGGTAGGAAGATGAAGAGGGTTTAGTAAATTCGGTGATCGAAGGAATGGAGGAACGAACGAGCAGACACGTGAGCCTAGTACTGTGCAAGAGGCCTTCACTTTTTCTCATGCAATTCCTACAATCCTTGAGGGAGGTATGTGTACTCCCATTTTGCAGATTAGGATGCAGAATGTAAATTACTTGCCCAGGGTCATATAGCTACCGAATAGTAGGGCCAGGATAATGGGGTTGAGGAACTGGCAGAAACAATTCAGAAAGGCTCAGGTTGCCTGCCGGGATTCGGAAATTCTGCTGGAAGGTGGGGTGGTGGGTGCGTGGGGAGTCTATGAGTTTTTCCAATCCCGGGAGAGGTGACTTTCCTATGAGAGGAGCTGAGAAAATAAAAAGGAAAGATGGATCATAGCCCAGGCAGTGACTGTGATGTCTAACGAACCCCTGTTCTCTCTTGACTTGAACAAAGGCAACCTTCGTGATCCATGTTCACCTGAGGGGTTCATCGATTCACCCTTTCACCGCTAGAGCTCTTTTTTGGTTGGGTTTTGATGCTTCACACTGTTTCGGGCTGTTGCTGACTTTAATACCTATCTCAGATGGGTAGTGTGGGACCGTACCGAAACTTCTGTTGCCAGAGTGGCAAAGGAAGCCTGATAGTTGATCATCACTCTGGGCCCAAGAAATTAATCTGACAACAGAGAATACACCATGGGCCTAACAGTAGTGGTGGTGGTGGTGATGGGAGGAAGCTTGTTCCTTTATTAGATTCTTTATCTAAATAGGACTGATTTAAATCAAGTTGATTGAAATCATTACTCAGCAAGGGTTGACCTAAGCTTTTTTTTTTTTTTTCTGGGTGCTGGGGATTGAACTCAGGGGCTGTGCTTGCTAGGCAAGCACTCTACCACTTAAGCTAAATTCCCAACCCTGATCTAAGCTTTTAAAAAAGAAAAAGTATATAACCTAATTTTATTTCTCATACAACTTGACAGTTGAGTGGAAATGATATGCTTGTCTTCCTCAAAAATGGGAACTTTATCAAAATATTCTCAGTGAGGTAGTATTGCAGTTTACAGTCCAACAGACGATGGTTTGTGTCTTAACTCTGCCATATGTTAGCTGCATAACCTCAAGAAAATCAATCACTTAACCTCTCTGTCCCAACTCTCACTTATAAAATAAATACCAATAATATCTGCCTACTTCGTTGTAAAGATTAAATGAGATAGTAGTATGTCAGGTACTTGGCACTGTGAGTAGTTGAAGTGCCCAATAATTGATAGCTATTTGTTATTTTTCTTGGTGTTGCAACCCACACCAAAATTGTTTCTTTTTCCATATAATCTTACTACTTCTAAAGTCACAGCCGTTTATTTATTTTTAACTTTTAGGTTGTTCTAGTTTATGATACATGATGTATCTGAAAAGCAGAGTAAAGAGAACCTAAAGATATAAATGGTGCATCACACCATAGGTATTACTTCTGTAGCACTGGGAGGATCTGTCAGTAGATTTACAGTCATTTTTGAAGCTGGGTGTGGTAGCACACACCTGTAGTCCTACCCCTTTTAGAGGCTGAGGCAGGAAGATTACAAATTCAAAACCAGTGTGGCCAACTTAGGAAGACTTTATCTAAAACAAAACAACCCACCGGGGGATATTTTTCAGTGTGAAGGCCCTGGTTCAGTCCCCAGTACTGTGGAGAGAAAGAGAGAGAAAGGGAGGGAGGGAAAGAGCAGAGGAGAGAGGGAGAAAGGGTGAAGAAAGCCAGGAAGGACACCTTTCAGTCACTTGCATAAAGGCAAAGATACTGGAGTGCTGATTCCACCCAAGAGAAAAAGAGTTTCCATTCAGGGTAATGCTGTATATGGGAGAAATTACTTGGACAAAAATAAGTGCTGTGCCACATATTACAGAGTATACTATTCATCCACCACTATTAGTGTGACTAAGTATTGAGACCAACTTCCTTAAGCCTTACACAGAATTCCATTCTACTGCTTGATAGTAATATTCCTACACCTCCTTTTCTTCTCTCCATTTCCCCCCACCCTTTGTGTCATTTAGTCCTCGTCACTCTGAGTGAAGGTTTGGTTTAGGGTCAGTACTCCAGGCAGCACACCAACCCCGTGAAGTAAGAGTAGTGTATTAAGCCAGGATACTCGGAGGACTGCAAATTTGAGGCCAGCCTGGGCATGTTAGCAAGATCCCGTCTCAAAGAAAAGAGTAATGTGTTAAGAGAACTGTGGGTGGATGAGCCCGAAGGACTTGGACAGGAGTCCATGAAGTGATTGGCCAGTGAAGCTTAGCAAAGCCCTCATAAGCGAGACACAAGTTGACCACCGGTTAGCAAGACAGCTTCTGGTGAAAGTGTACTAATTCACATTGTCACGCATTCTCTGCCTTTGTTTTTAAAGCAAACGCCCTCTCAGACGTGGGGTCATCATGAGCCGTTTTCTGAACGTGTTGCGAAGCTGGCTGGTCATGGTGTCCATCATAGCCATGGGGAACACGCTCCAGAGCTTCCGAGACCACTCCTTTCTCTATGAGAAGCTCTACACAGGCAAACCAAACCTCGGTAAGAAGCCACAGAACCACAGGACCTCTCTGCTGGGCGTATTTACACTGCGGCACACGTTTCATGCTGTCGCGCCAGGCTGCAACACTGTTTCATAGCGGCTGACAGTTCTCTGTCACATTTATAGCTAACCTAGATTCAGGACCTGACCTAGCTCACTTTTTCTGCAACATCTGGGTATAAAATGAAATTAAGTAGGCTAAAGTTGATTTTGAACATAGTTCAAATATAATAGGAGTGAAGAACTTGGAAAAGTGAGCAGGAAAATTCTCAAATACTGCTCTCAGATGATTCTGGAACCCTGTATATGTACCCAGGATTTTAAGAATTATTTGATCTGGCCCTTTGAATTTAAAGTTGAGATGGAGAAGCCCAGAGGCCACGGGACTTGCTCTAAGTCCTTTTTATAAAAAAATGTCAAATTGGTTTTAAAGATTGTAGCCCTCTAGAGCTAATATACTTGGTTGGCATCTGGAATTTTTTTTCTTACTACCATCTAAAAATCTTCAAGGAGCTGGGCATGGTGGCGCATGCCTGTAATCCCAGCACTTGGAGTCTGAGGCTGGGAGATTGCCACAAGTTCAAGGCTAGCCTGGGCTACAGAGTGAGCTCAAGATCAGCTTGAACTGCAGAGTGAAACCCTGTCTCAAAAAAATAAAAAATAGGCTGGCGATTTAGCTCAGTGATTAGAGTGCTTGCCTAGCAAGCACAAGGCCCTGAGTTCGATCCCTGGGACCCATAAATGAATGAATGAATGAATGAATGAATGAAGTAATTAAGTGGGGGATTTAGCTCAGGCCCTGAGTTCAATCCCCAGCACACACACACAAAAAGAAGTCTTCATTGTTGTGAATTTGGTACAGCTACCTGGTTTATCAAAGGCTAGAATATCCCTAAAGCCCAGGTAAACATTAAGAGATTCTTTAAGTTGTTAGTTTTGTTCCTTGAAATTTCTCTTGCTCAGCAAGGGACAAACCAGCAAAGGAAGTGTCACCGCTTTCACTTTCCAGCATTTCCAAACCACTAGCTGCCTTGAGTCAGTGGCTGTGCATTTAAATCACCCAGCAGAGAGTTTCTAGAAAATATTTGTGCCAGGGCCACCTCTAGAGTGTAGTGTAACTGGGCCAATACTCAGGCCTTAGTCATTTTATAAAACTCCCTTTGTTGATTATAGTCAGCATCCAGGGTCAAGAACCACTTGTTATGATGGAATATGATCTATACTTTCAAGACAAGACACTTAATACAGCAATGTCAGAATGATGCCAAGAACAGAATTCTCCTAGAAGGGCTGGGGATTTAGCTCAAGTGGTAAAGCGCTTGCCTAGCAAGTACGAGGCCCCAGATTCAATCCCCAGCACCAAAAAAAAAAAAGAATTCCCCTGGAAAACCCCAAAGAAATAGTACCCTGCTCCACTGCCATGTGCACAGGAAACCACCCTGCTTTGGGCTTTGTTCGTATAATGTAGATCTGGGTTCAGAAAGAGACTCAAGGATTCAAATCTCTTGCAAACTGCTTTAGGACATCTTGGTTGGTGCCAGTATCTCTGCAATCTCTCCTGGATCACTCTTGAAAGTCTGCTGGCCTCCTAGGCCTCTTGTATTCACAGACCCATCTCTGCAGCATTCCCCAAACCTGCCCTGATCAGACTCTGGGCTTCCAGGGGCAGGGAGTGGAAGCTACATCCAGGAGTTATTGGCCTGAGTGGGTGCTTTGTTGGGTTTCCACTGTAGATGTCTGAAGAGGATCCAAGCTGTTCTCGTTCTGGAATTACCTTCCATTCCTCCTAGTCCCCAGGCATCAGCAGAGCCTCCGGTCTGCCCAGCCACGGGAGCACAAGCTCAGCTGCTTGCTGTGAAACAGGACGAGCTGGGAAGGAACTCCAGGCCGCCTCTTCTCAACACTCTTGCTTTTTCTGCTACACAGTGAATGGCCTCCAGGCTCGGACCTTTGGGATCTGGACCTTGCTGTCATCCGTGATTCGCTGCCTCTGTGCCATTGACATCCACAACAAGACGTATGTAAGGGAAGGAAGAGCTTTAGCATCCTTGTGTGGGAAACCAGATGCTAGGCAAAGCCTGCATCCCCATTTTTGGGCCCTGTAAATCGATTTTACTGCAGTAGCCTAAGATGTGGATAATGAAAGACCAATAGAGTCCATTCCTTCCAGGCCTAAAAAACATAACAGACCTAACAAATGTTTAAAGTCTAAAAATTTTTTGGAAGTGACATAGACTGGCAGTGTCATTATCCAGCAGGCTGCATCATGCTCCTCTACTTCTTTATTAAAGAGTCAGCCTTTCAGCCAGGTGTGGTGGCACATACCTGTAATCCCAGCACTTGGGAGGCTGAGACAGGAGGATCGTGACAAATTCGAGGCCAGCCCGGGCTACATAGTGAGTTCAAGACCAGGCTGAACTACATAGTGAGACCCTGTCTCAAAAAGAAAAAAAAGAAAAACCACCTAAAGGTATTATAAATAAAAAGAAAAGAATCACTCTTTGTTCTACTAAAGAAGTAGAGTCATATGCTCTTTTTAGCTTCAGTTTTTTTGTTTTTTATTTTGTGGTGCTGGGGGCTGAAGCTGAGGCCTTGTACAGGGTAGGCAAAGGCTGTACCACTGAGCTACACGCCCATCCCTGGTACGCTCTTTTTAGAGTGGCCACCCACACGTATCTTTCTCACATTCCTCCTCAGAAGCAGGAATGAACACAATCCATGAGGAAAGAGGACCCCACACATAAGTCAGTGGCTGCTTACGCAGACTCAGTAGGCGAGAATGAAGGATAACCTGTGTGCTGCTTCTCTGGGGACTAAGTCAGTGTGGAACAATCCTAGCTTTGTGTCTAGATGATGCCATATCCAGTTCTGGCCACTGGAGGGGGCTAAGCTTTCTTCCTAGCAATCATCACAAAGCTAGACGGAAACAGATTGCCCAGTCCACAGGGTGAGACTGTCAAAATGCCAGCCTCACGCTGAAAGAGTTTTGTCTTATCCAGGTTCTCAGCAGCTGGGGCAAAGACGCGGCAGTCACACTAATGGTGACTCTAATTGTGTCAGGAGTTTTCACCTCCGTGACCTTGATGAAGTTTCCTTCTAGCAGCCCTGGGAGGTTGTGGTTTTCGTTCCTGATTTTGCAGATCTAAATATTAGAGTCCCAATTAATTTAAATTGAGGGAGACTGACTCAAGTGGGATTTGAAGTAAGGCTATTAGCCCTTGGATCATTCCAACTATATTTTAAATTTCTTTTTAACTTGAAACTCTGGTTTACTTGCCCTAGATTGACACGTATTTTTGGAAGCAGCATGGTTTAGTGAAAATGGCCTGGGCCAACAACGAAAACAAGAAAATGCATTCTGGTCTGTTTTGTTAACTAGCTTCGTAGCAACAAGCTCATTATTTCCTTTCTCTGCACCTTGGTCCCTTCATCTATAAAATGATAAAGGTGGCTGTTCTATCTCAGGGTAACAGAGGGAGGGAGAACTGAATAATCGCTGTAAAGACCTTTACCCCAGTGAAGAACTGCTGGTGGGTGTAAGGAGTACATCTTCTGTCTGCTGTGCTTTGCAATAAGCAAAGACTATTCACATTTCTCCTTATCTCTCTTACCTGTTCGCTTTTCCCTTCATCCAACACAGAGCAGCTACAGAGGCTGACTTGCTGTTTCTGGCCCTGCTAGCCTAGACTTTGATCTAGGCACTTCTGGCATGTACTCTGATCTCATTCCCTCCCTGATTTGAAAAGCAAAACCAACACACACATCTTTGTTTACTAAATGTATAAAAACATGCACCAGAATAATAAAAACCATGCACTTTTGGGGCGGGAGGATGGAGGAGATCAAGATGGGATAATGAGACACAGGATGCTTTAACTATTATCTGTAAAAGTTTCTTTTTGTTTTTTGAGACAGGGTCTCCCTATGTAGTTCAGGCTGGCTTTGAATTTACTGTGTAGCCCCAGCCGGCCTCGAACTCATGGTGATCCTCCTTCCTCAGCCTCCTGAAATGTTAAGATTTGATGGAGCTGGATACTGATTGCATTGGGGTCGTTATAATATTGTACAAATTTTTATACACTTGAACTATTTCCTCAACTTTTTTTTTTAATGTCATAGCATAGAAAAATGTTACCAGCAACCTAAGCGATAGTCAGCCTGTCTCTTCTCCACCTCACAGTCAAAGTCAAGGAATGAATCTGAGTTCTCATCTCATGGCACCATCATTGTGTCCACTGTCTGCCCACTTTGCTAAGGTCATGACACAAAATAACTGGCCCATGCTACAGGAGCATCTCAGAGCCCCAGAGACCTCTGCATTCATGCTGTGGCATCCATCATGTAAACGCTGGCTGCCGTGTGGGCAGACACCTGCCAGGTGGCTAACACTACAGAGCCCACCAGTTTGTACAAGTAGCATATGTAAGTGTGATGGACCCCGAATTGCTGCACAGCCTGGCACTGCCACAGTTCAGACACTTCATGGCTCCAGCTGGGCTTTCTACCTTGCTAAGACTCAGAGGCCTGCTCTAGGTCCTTGGCCCACATTCTTAGATTAGCCTCTAAAACCTTTATTTTGCCCTAGGTGGCAACAAAGTGATGTGATCCAATAGCCAGCTGCTTCTCCTGAACAAGTGTCCTTTCTTTTAAGCCACAGTTATCACTCGTGTGTATCAGGTCTGACTTTATTCTGTTCTATACTGGACAAGCAGTAACTCTAGTTCCCATCTCTGTCTGCTCCGTTGTAGGCTCTATCACATCACGCTCTGGACCTTCTTCCTTGCCCTGGGCCACTTCCTGTCTGAGTTGCTTGTGTTTGGAACTGCAGCTCCCACGATTGGTGTCCTGGCACCCCTGATGGTGGCAAGTAAGCACCCCACCACCCCAGACCTGCAGCCACTGGCCCAGCACTGGGCTGGTGGAGAATAGATGCACAAGAATTCTAAAAACGATGCTGTTTGTCCACCGCTCGTCTTTTGTGTGTGTCTAAGGTTTCTCGATCCTGGGCATGCTGGTCGGGCTCCGGTACCTGGAAGCAGAACCCGTACCCAGGCAGAAGAAAAGGAACTGAGGCCAGCGTTACCACGTCCAAGACGTCATCACCTTCCACCTCTGCTGTCTTCTTCCTTTGTCCTCTTTTAATTTCTTCTTTTTGCCTTTTTGTTTTCCATTTAAAAAGTTTGAACATCTGTCATGCACACAGAAAAGCACATGGCACGTATGGATGATTTGAAGATGATTTTAAAGTGGATACTCTCCAACATCCAATTTGAGAAACTGCTGTACTTTAGGCAGCCGCTGTGTCCTTCCCCCACCCACAACTGCCCTGCCCCCCAGGCTCCCTTTGCCAAAGGCCTTCTGCTTGTTTTCCTTTTCTTTGCATTCCTTGATTTGATTTGTGTGGTGGGAACATAGGGACTGTGAAACCTAAAGCTGCTGCCCACCCAGAGCAGCTGTGACCAAGGGCTGCCTCCAGGGCTCGTCCACACGCGCTGAGTTCCTTTTCTGCTGCTGGACCTAAGACTTGGAACCGTCCCGGGGACAGGCAATGCTTCCAGGGAGGGCCTGAGCAGGACCGTGGCTCCTCTTCCCCACAGGCGGGGACAGTCGGGACAGTCTGAGCTGTTTTTAGACCTTTTGGTCAGCTGTATTTGTGTAACAAATTTTGTAATAAATTAAAAAAAAAACCAAAAAAAAACCCTTCTGCTGTGCTTAGTCCTTGTACTTTGACCTCTTCTAAGACAAGAGCAGCCCGGCCTTCCCTGAGCCATAGGATAAAAGGGTCACAGCTCACAGCTTCCTTCCTGATCAGATGCAGCACATGAGAAGGACAGCTCAAGACCCAGGTAAGCCCAGCTGCCTCCATGCCGCCTGTTTCTTACTGTCACTTTTCACTTGTGTTCTCTTTCTCTCCCCCCACCATACCCCACCCCCCATCCCCATCCTGGGAATTGAACCAGGCTTTTGTACTGAGCTTCATCCCCAGCCCTCTCTATCTGTCTGTCTAGAAACAGGGTCTAAGTTGCAAAATTGCCCAGGCTGGGCTCAAACCTGCATTCCTCCTACCTCAGCCTTCCTGAATGCTGGAATTACAGGCATGTGCCACCACACTGAGCTGCTTATATTCCTGAAGTCAGATCTTTCTCTTCTTTCCCATCTCCAAGATCTTAAGTTCACAGCTCAACATCAGGACTCTTTCTTTCTTCTTGAAGGAGAAATGGATTCTTGGGGATGCAGAGACAGAAAATAGAATCAGCATAGAAGGAACAGCTGCATCACCGTGAAAAGGGAGCCAAGTAGACCCCAAGGATGATCCCTGGAGCAGGCAGCTTCCCTCTACACACTCCAGGACGGCTCTTCCCGGCCAGCCTGCCCACACTGCATATTCTGAAAAGGCCTCTTGTTATTTCTACAAGTGACACTTGGGAAAGAGAAATCAAGCTAGGCAACCCCTGCTCCTGCAGTGCTTACACCATGGTCAAGGTGGCAGAATCCACAAGCCAGCTCGTAAAAGAACTTCAGACAGAGGAATCCTGCAGAAAATGAGATTTTTCTGGACAAAGTTGGGGGGGGGGGTTTAGGGAGAGTCAAGCTCCGGAGTCAGAGGTCTTGAGACATGAAGTAGGCAGTCGGGGCAGAGGAAGTGGCAACTGTATGGCAGAAGGAGTCTTGTTCAAAGAGTGAGGGCGGCGTAACTGGAGTATGCTAAAGAGGAAGTGAAAGCAAAGGGAGGCAGAGGCTTGCAAAAGTACGAAGGAGGTGGACATTTATACTTGAATAGCTGGGGAATTCTCTTCAGGTCTCCCCGCCCCTCCCCCACACACACCGCACAGTGCTAGAGAGTGAATCCAGGACCTTGCACATTTTAGGCAATCATTCTGTCACTAAGCTACCTCCCCAGTCCCTCCAGCACCTCTTCAGGTGACAGGAACAAAATCTACCTTAAACATTAAAGAAAACATGACTGACGCAACCCAAGAGTTATGAGGAATGGTTGGATCAGAACTCAGCTCTGATTCTGTGCGACTCAGCTTTGCCCAGCCGTGTTGGCTTTCTCCTCCGGCCAAAAGAGGGCGCAGTGATTCCAGACTGCAAATCCCCACAGCACTACATCTAGAAAAAGCTTAGTGCTAAGAACTATCTTTCCTTTACCACTATTAAAAGGAGGCAGTAAGAGAAGCAGTGACCTTATAGCGAGTTAACATTCAAGTGCAGATCTGCCTGGAAGCCACCGAAGTATAAAATGTGGATCCTTTAAGCACAGATCATAAGACATGATGTAGGTAGAGCATTTAACCCTAACAGCCCAGGCTTGAGTCCCTCCCCAGGTGATGTAAAGAAGAATGGGGGCATTAAAAGAATTAAAATGTGTTATTAGCCAGGTGTGGTGGCACATACCTGTAATCTCAGCACTTGGGAGTCTGAGGCAGGAGGATCACCATGAGTTCAAGGCCAGCCTGAACTACATAATGAGACCCTGTCTCAAAAAAAAAAAAAAAAAAAAAAAGCCATGTTATATACATGCAGCAACTCCCCATGGTGAATGTAATCATGTATTGCAAGCATGTACTAATAAAATTTTAAAATAAATGAAGTAGAATCCTACTCTCTGCAACCAGGAACTACTAGCAAATAAGGTGCTAGAACACCACAGGCACAGCGCAACTCAAGGGAAGGAATGTGCAGAAAACAGACTGCAGAAGGCTATCCGAGTCCCAGGTGTAGGGTGCGCACAGTCGGGGCCAGTGGAGTGGCAGTAAGCAGGACAGTCCAGAAGGAAACCCAGTAAAGTAGAACTGCGGGTGCCGGGGCCGAGCCGTGGACTCTGGCCAGAGCGAGCTCCTGCACCACAGGGATGATCACAGAACAAACACTTCGGCCAGTCTCTGAGGCCGCGCCAGAAGCAACAGCGGGCTCTCTCGTTAGCAATCACTTTCCCATGTGTACACACACTGGGGGAAGAGGTCAGGGTCACTTGCTGGCCACTGAGTTGCAGTAGCCCACATAAGCAGACAGAAACCTTTACAGTCTCATTTGTAGTTTTTATTCATTCATCTGAGTGAGACAGGGATTCGCTCAGTATGTTGCCCAGACTGGCCTCAAACTCACAATCCTTCTGCCTCAGTCTCCCCAATAACTGGGACTACAGGTATGGACCACTACAGCCAGCTACAGTCTTATCTTTTAAAAACCCACCCAGATGGTAGCACTCGCGTCTGCAGAGGACACAGATCCCCCCACTGGACTCAGAAGGCCACAGCTGCTCCTCCGGTGCTCCCCACACCTCAGACACAGTCCTCAGAGATGCACGCCCACCTCGTGGGGACTGCTAAAAACCACCTCTGCCCCACTAAATGATCACGCAAACCCTTTGAGAATCCTTTATTACCTCAAAAAATGATACCACACATAGAAAACACCACTTGCGTTTTTAAAATAAAGCCACGGATTCTGCAAACATGCTGTTAATACATTTTGAGGGGTTGAAGAATAAACATCTGCCTCCTGTCAAAAAGAAAGGCACATCTCCCTTCTACCCCGACACTCCCTTTGCCACAAGGGTAGACTTTTTTTATTACATACACGGCTTGGTTCTGTACACAAACACACACATCCGACCTCCTCCAGGCTGGTAGCAGCACCCAGCCAGTCTAGGCTGTGCTGATATCCGAGGCCAGGACTGGGGCCAAACTCCCCTTGTTTCAGGAGACACTCCAAAGCCCATGAGAAGAGCCAGGCAGCAGGCTTGGCAGGAACTGGTCAGCTTGAATTGGTTAAGGGGATCCCTTTAAATTGAGACTATCTGATTGAGACCATTGCTAGCAGGAGGTGGGGAGAGGGGCTGGGTGTGCCAGTGTTGTCCCTGCCAGAGGTGGGACATGTTCAACTCAAGCAGACTCAACGCCCATTTCAAGAAGCACCTTTCCTGCTACCCCTGTCCTCTCATCTCTCGGAAGCAGCCCTGGACTTGGCAGAGCGGAATGATGGAGATTCGTTTTCGGTGAAGTTTAGAGTGACATCAGCCATGATTGCTCCCTCAGGATTAAACATGCGCTTAGGGTGATGGCTGAGTTTCCAGTGCAGTGTCCAGATGAGGGCATGTTTAGCAGCCGAGAACACAGCGAAGCACCTCAACAAGAACGTCTTTTGTAGGAAAACTACCTTCCCATCCTAACTCAAGGTAGCTAACCCTTCCAAATCCGTTCCTACGTCATGGCTACAACAAAATATTGGTCAAGTTTATTGATGTCTGGTCTGATCAGCTCATAGGAGAGTCTGGAGATAGACCCCAACATTACACAGATCCCAACTGGGGCCAAAGGTCCTAATGGAGTTACCCCGCGAGACCGTTCCAATGTAGGGTGTCAAACTCTGATGACCCAGGAACGACCCTCAGGCAGAGCAGCTTGCCTCTCCTTAGAAAGAACTGCATTTCGGGTGAGGCTCTTAAGATACCAGGAAAAGTTCATATCCGGAATAAGCTTTCTTCCTGTGATAATTTCGCAAGCATTCTCCATGAGGGGTGACGGGATGGGAGAAGGCAAGGGGCCAAGACAGGATGACCCCAGTACCATCTGCTACCCTCTCCCACACCGCCATCCATGACCTCCTCAAAGATGGAGGGGGCGGAAATCCAGTCTGCATCTGATGAAAGGTGCCAGGCTCTTAGGGGTTCCCGGAGGCATAGACCCCACCATGCAAGCCGCAAATCTTTCCGCTGGTTCCCTCCCAAAGCTTCTCCCACGAAGACCCGTGTGCTGGCAGTGAGAGCTGAGCAGAGTGAAGAAGCGGGGTGCTCGTGTTCCCTGAGTTGCCGTCACCTCTCCGACTCAGAGATGAACCTCCGATATGACGGTGGGCACCTTGCTGGTGTTGCTGTCCTCCTCCTCCTGGGCTTTCTGCAAGGCAAAGCAAGCAGGCAGCCCTGTGGGTAAAAGGCACAGGACTCTGCCCTGGCTGAAACAACTGTCTGGCTCTGACTCTAATCCCTGGGCCCTGAGCCAGAGGCCATTCCGTGTCCACAAGGGCAAGCAAAGCTAGCCTGAAAAGCAGCCCCCAGCCCCTGCCTCGCTGCACTCCCCAAGCACTGCCCCCACCATCACCACTCATCAAAGGAAAAAAGGCCAGTTTCTTATGACACCATGACAATCACAAACCATCCCACTTGGAAAACGTTGCCTCCAATGGATGGGAGAAGAAGAAACGCCCATTTTTCCTCCCCATTCTGACAGGCAAGAAGTCACCTCCACGCACCACCAACTAGCTGTCCCAAGTGCCAGCTCTACATCTCTCTCAGCATTTCCACCTGCCCCTCATCAGAGGGGGACCCAAGACAAGGGGCACCAGGTGCCACAGAGACAATTTTTCAATGGCAGCATGCATAACTGCATATATAAACTGAATGCAGTGCATTCATGCTTTATGCAGCGGAAAACAGACTTGAAGGCAGTTTGACTTTGGCTTCCTCTGGAAGGGATGGCACAGGGTTCATTTACAGGGAAGAGGCCTCCTGGCCACAATTGTCAGGTGGGTTCGGAATTAGACATGGCGTAGACGTTATCCTGTGGGGTCCTTGGCACATACTCCCAGCTTGGGCATTTGTCAGCTGTTTTAAGAAGTACTTTGCCTGTTCCCACAAGGAGTCTTCTAATTAGCGAGGAGGCCTTGGGCGATCCAGCTCTGCACAGCCAGCACCACTCCAGGCCCAAAGACACACGCGCAGGGCCAGGCTAGAGGCCAGCTGACAAAAGATGCTTTCTCTCCCAGGACGTCTCCTGGCCAGTCCACAGCAAGGCCAACAGGTGCATCAATCTAACATGCCTGTTCTCAGGCTGGCTGACCTTTGACCACACCCAGCCCCAGCCATGAGGAACCTTCATTCAGGCAACTGACAGGTGACTCAGTCTCTCCCTACTACGCACGCTCATGAAAACATGCTTGTCTGCCACCCAAAGCCGTCGCCTTGAAATCACAATCAGAAATAGGTCAGTACGGGTGAAAGCACAGCTGCTTTCTATATGCGGGAAGAAAAAGGGAAATCCAACCATGATTTTCATAGTCAAGATCAGTTGCTACTCTTGCCCGAGAAAATCCGTCTCTTTTTAGGCAAGCTGTACGTCTCACTGATGTGCAGGAAACCAGATCTGGCCAGATCCACTGCATGGCCTGTCCTCACCTGGCTCCAACAGTGCACTTGTCTGCAGGTCTCTGAGTTACACTGACCAGCACGTAGCATGACAGGGCTCCAGAAGAGGGATGCTCTGTGACAGCCATGGCTTCCCTGGTGTCAGCCCGGCATGACTCTGGCTTCCTCTTAATCCTGAGTAGCTTCAGATGCAGTGAGGTCCAGACATGCACTGTGAACTATCCAGGGACACGAGACAGTCGAGCTCTGCGACTGGAAGTTTAGGCTTCTGCTTCCATTCAGTGCTATTTCTAATATCCCAGACTCGAACAGCCTGAACCAGCAACTCCAACCAACTTTGATTGACAAACCTGGACCACGTACACAAGGATCTGGCTGCAAGAATAGTGAAATACGGGAACAAGTGAAACAGAATGAAGGTGAAGAGAGATACAGATATCTGTGGTGGGGAAGAGAGAGAAGAGAGAAAGGGAGGAGGTTGTGCTAGAGTGTAATTGTGTGGGAAGTTTGTCAAGCTACATCAAGCAAATATACAGAGCAGAAAACAAAACATACACAGCGTTGGAAAATGGATTAAGATGCTACTAGAGTATCTCTGGGAGGTAGAATTGTAGGCGATGTCTTCTTGTTTGCCTATATCTACCAGCATAAACACAGATTATCAAGTGAGCACGGCAAAATTTCATGTCCCTTGGCACGATACTTCACAGGCTAAATTGAAAACTTCTCACCAGAAATCTACCCTGTCTCACTACAGACACCTTTGCCCAGGAGACCAGAGTGTATCAAATCAGCCTGTCTCCCTAGCACAGGTGAAAGCCACGTCCATGGCTGGCCCTGCTCCTCATGCAGGTGTCTCCTGTCTCCCGGCCAGTTCCCTACCCCAGTCTCCTCCTCCCTCACACCACCTGCTGCTGCCTGCCAACACCAGGACATGGTATCAGCAGACAGTCAGCAAAGAACTAAAGATCCTCCCCTATCTGCCAACACATAGTCTTAAATGCTAAAAAACATGTCTTGCAGAAAACTGGCTTTGCCTTAGAAAATTGGCACAGGTTTTTCAAAATGTGTCTCTGTCATGGCTTCCCACCAAGACAGTTTTTTTTTTTTGGTGCTGGGGATTGAACTCGGGGCCTTGTGTTGCTGGGCAAGCACGCTAACCGCTGAGCTAAATCCCCAGCCCCTGGTTTTTCAAAATGATAAATGCTCCACACTGGCACCCCTATAGCCTGATGCAGCAACATGCACCGCTACAACTGACAGGACCTTTCAGGAACATAATTTAGTGACACACGTAACATTAAAAACATACATCACCACCATTTAATTTCTGTAGGACCACCATTTAATTTCTTTAGGACATACAATACACTTAAGAACACATAAAAGATTCAGTTTCCAAAGTATCACTAACAGTATTGTTTACATAACAACAATTGCAAAAAACCTTAATGCTCAGACCGGAAAACTGTTAAACAAATCATAGCTTATCCATAGAATGGAACACTATGAAGTCATTAAAAATGTATTTCAGAAGGCTGATAATACTTGTAGTAAGTTTTAAAAAAAGATAGATTCTATTTTGCCTTAAAAATATATACATATGTATAAATATGTGGATATAGATATGCATAAATTAATGTAAAAATAATAGCAACTCTAGATGATGGAAATTGTAGGGTGATTTAAAAATTTTTATACTTCTCGTGTTTTTTGAGTTTTTCTACACAGAATACATATTATTTCCATAATAAATTTGTTAGTTTTATTTATATTTAGTAAGAAATATCCTACTTTTATTAAACCTCAGAGTTGCAATTCTTTTTATCCTTGCTCAGATATGACACCCCCTCACTCACACTCCCCCTGCCACTCCCTCACTCCTCGTGCTGGGGGTCAAACTTAGGGCCTCACACAAACTAGGCAAGGGCTCTACCACTGAACTACACCCCAGCCTCTTGCTCAGAATTGATCACACAAACTAGGCAAGGGCTCTACCACTGAACTACACCCCAGCCCCTTGCTCAAAATTGATCGCTAACATTTTGGTTTAAGTGGTTCCCGGATGACTCGAGTGGGTGGGAAACATTTTTCAGTTCTAGATCACACTCCTGGTCCTCTCCTCTCCCCAGAGCCATCACCTTCTTCTTCCTGACTTCTCCTTTTAGAGCTCTCCTAGCAACATGTTGGCTCCATCCCCAAGACCCTATGTAAGGGCTGTCACATGCCAAGAGAGCCACTGTGTCAGGCCCACCATCACTGTGACAGAGTAATCAGGCCTGACTCTCTAGCCACTAACCCCAGTGGACAACAGTGGAGCCAGGGATTCAGGACTTGGCTCAGCACCTAAGGGTGCCACTCAGCAGACTGTGACAGCAATAACGTGCTCCAGGGACCACAGCAGCAGAGCCAGGAGGAGGGAAGCAAGTGGGAGGAAAGCCCAGGAAAGAGTAACAGAAGACGAATGCTGAGCACCCATTGAGGACACCCTTAGGCTGCCAGGATTACGAGAGGAGGGAGAGCTGGTCTCAATGCCACCACAAAACTAGCCCCTGTGGGACGCCCCTGGCCCCACCTGCACTGTCACATCCTTAGTACAAGCCCAAGACCCAGATCCTGTTCCTACCCAGCCCCCGCATACTCACGGTCTCGGGAGTTTCCTTGTTTGCCTTCTGCCTCCGGAGATCTGCCTTAATGAAAGCTGAAATTGAAGAAGAGCGGTAAAGCCAGAGTCATGGAGCAGATCCAACAGCCAGGCTCACCCCTGAGAGGGAACCCTTGTTTTCCGAAAGGCCACGGACATCCCAAGCCTACTTCAGATATTCAAGGGAGTCGGCGACATCAGCCAACTCAGTAAAGTCTGGGATTGCTGCTGTCCCTGCGAGGACTCCAATAACAAGACTGTCCTTCACTTCAGGGTCACTTACATTTGCTAGAGACTTTATGTACATTGCTCTAATCATCACGAACATCCTCATTGTACAGGTTAGGAAACTGAGGCCCCCAGAAGCGGGTCCACTTGCCCAAAGCAAAGCCAAGGAAGTCGGGGTTGGAATCAATTCAAATGTGGGTCTTCTGACTCCAAAGCCCAACTTCACTGAGTTAAAATAGGTCACTGCCTCCCAGACACATTTCCTACCAAGTCCCCTCACACATGTGTTCCCCATCTGCATGACCGAGACACTGGGGACCCACATGGCCGACAGCCTCCCTCATGAGCAGCCTGAGCCTCATCTGGCCCTCGGGCCCCAACTCACCAGTGAGGGCTGACCCAAGGGCGAGGAACACGCACAGGAAGATGTTCCCAGGCATGGTTCCATAGTTTTCAATAATCTGGCCCTGGGAGATGGTGAAGATGATTCCAAATACCTGGAAAAGCATAAGGAGGAGCGGAAAGAAGGGTCTGGCCGATTGGCGCCCAGGGAGACCGGAGCTGCCACCATGCCGCGTCAGCCCAGCCAGGCAGGGAACAAAGAGAAAACAGAAGCTCTACCTGCGCAGACACATTGAGCAGGCCGGATGACATGCCCTCCGATTCTGGATAAGTGAGCTCCGCAGCAAACTCGAACCCCAGCGGGAGATAGCCGGTCATGAAGAAGCTGAAGTCCAGATAAGAGAAACAAGGTGATGGAGAACTTCCAGGGCAAGGATGGGGAACCCGCCTCCCTCAGGCTCCTTTTCTTGTTTTTCCTTTCCCACCAAGGCGTGCCAGGCCTTGGGCAATCTGTCTGTCCCCTCTATGGCCACTCCAAGGGAAGGGAGATCGCTGCAGGCCAGGATGAAGCTCATGTGCAGGCCTGGTGCCCACTGGGGCCCCAGTGTGTCTCCATTCAGCCCCGGGGGCAGAGCAGCATTTACAGAGGGGCAGGGAAGCCTGGTGTGTTTCACCTGCAGCTGAGAGACCATTTCCTGGGGACATGGCCCTGTGTTGGGAGTGAGAAGTCCCGGATGTGGGGCAGCACCCCCAGGGTTCTCTGGGACCTGAAAGGGGAGCTCAGAGTCCTCCTTATTTTCCTATAGACAGAAGCCAGCTAGGGATGAGCACTGGAGGCGGCTCTCCCTTTCCCTCTCACACTCACATACTTACAGAGACACACACAGATACGCTTACACCACCCAGAGGAAAATAACTGGGTGGAGATGAGCAAAGGCCTTAGTGATGGGAGTGCTATTTCTTACATTTTCTCATACATCAGGCCTAGAAAATTCCAGTCCTAATTCCTTTCATCTGTTCCACACTTCTTATTGTTTCCATACAGATTTTCTCGCTCAATCCTTCTAATAACTCCAGGATGAAGGTCACTCATCCTCGTTTACAGATGAAGAAACAGAAGCTCGGGGCAGCAAAGAGGTCAAGCTGAGAATTGGATAATTTTTATTCCAAGCCTTGTGTACTTTCGATGACCCTGTTTTGTCCCAGATAAAGCTAAAAAGGACTCCAAGCCTCTCCTAGCATCCCAGAGATCTTGAAGGATATATTCATGCTTCACTCAGCCCCAACAGGACAGACCAGGCTGCCTGAAATGCCACAAGTATTCCCAAGACCCCCAGTGACCCTTTCCACATCTCCTGGGCTCGGTGAGAAGGCAGAAAGGGGGCGTTCAATATTGTATCCTGGGATACTGGCAGTTCTAGAAGACATAGCTGGTGTTTTCCAATTTAACAGGTCAGTGGTGACACTTACCCCAGTGTGCCAGCAGTGATGAAAACGACCCACAGGTATCCCAGGTTCAAAGTAAACGTGTAGACCACCATGCCCACGAGAGCCATGATATACACCACCAGGGCTGTCTCCCTGTGAGCAGAAGCACAGAAGCTGAGGGACATTCTTCTGACTTTAACGAAACCAATCATTCATTCATTCATTCATTCCACTAGTATCCATTAGGCACCTGCTGGCTGTCAAGCTCCCCGCCATGTGCTGGGCCATCCGCTTTCATGGAATTGTCTGGCTGCGAGGATGACAAACACTGAACCAATGATCACCCGAATGTTCTTTACTTTGCATCATGATCAATACTACAGAGGGTGAGAATGAGCCAGCCTGCTGGAGGCAAGCTCTCTTCCTCCAGGAGCCTCTCCACAAGTGCCCCTAGCTTGGCGTGACCTATCCACGTAGACCATGCACACAACCCTTTCCTTCCCTTATCCTCCACCGGAAAAAAAAAAAAAAAAAACCACAAGACAAACATCGGCCATGGTGAGGTGACGGCAATGTACCCCAAAAGCCACCAACTTCAGCCTGTTAGCTTTGCCCCAGGCCCTCACGTTGGGTGATGCTGGGCAGTGATTTCACTGTCAGATGCTCTGTCCTCAGTAGTTCTTCCTGTCACACTTGCATAGACCAGCTTTTCCTGTTGAAAGGGAACTACTCTGCTCCAGACAGTAGGACAAAGAGAGAACATTCTCTAGCCTTGAACTATGTGCCAGACTCCAAAACCAAAGTGAGACATCTCCGCCCACTCCATTACCTTCCCCTTTTTTCATCTGTTCCCCCAGAAGTATGGCCAGCAAGTCCTGAGCTCTACATCGGGCTCAGCTCTGCTGCACCCCTCCACACACTTCTGTGGCCCAGCAAGGACTCTGCGATGGCCCTGACTCCTGCAAGCGGCCCTGCCCTCTTCCTCGCTGTGTTCCTTACCACAGGGCTCACACCCTCCTGCCCTCCTGCCTCGACCATGAGGACTCAGATACGAAAGCTGAACACCTTCACCCGCCTCCCCCGAGGCCAGAAAAGGTGGGTCTGTCAAACTAATGTTTACATTTATGAGGTATCAGATTGTTACACCTGACACACATTTCTGATTTCAACTCAACCCTAGCAAAAATCCTACAAGAGATATGTGACTATTCCTCAGTTTCCCAATGAAAAAACGGAGGCCAGTTAAATTACCTGTCCAAAGTCACTGGCTTAATAAATGGGGAGGTGAGATCTGAACCCAGAACTGGGTTTGAAACTTGAGTGCTTTCTACTGCTACACATGGGAATAACACTCTACTACGTGGTTGCACCTTTGGAAAAGATCATGGCCAAAGTCTCCAGAGGATGCCACTTCCCCCTGGGGCTGGAGAGCAGCTTAGGGTAGAGGAGCCTCCTCCTTCCCTCTAGTCCCAGCGGCCTCGTCAGTGGCTTCACCAGCTCACTAGATACTGAGCTGCTTTTGGCCATGTTTGTTTAATCACAGCTCCATCTTAAACCACTGACACATTTAGAAAGACTTTTTTTGGTTTGGTTTTTTGAAGACAGGGCCTTGCTATGTAGTTCAGGCTGGCCTTGAGCTCACTATGTAGCCCGGGCTGGCCTTGAGCTCACAGGGATCCCTCTGCCTCAGCCTGCTGGGTGTTGGGATTACAGATGTGCGCCACCACGCCCAGCTCAGAGAGACTATTTCTAATTCTAGCCTGAGATGAACAGACCTCACCACCCATTTTCCAGCCTTCAAACCAAAGAGGACAAATCTGGGAGCCCTCGAGAGAAGAGAGGGACATGGAGAAGACAAAGTCACAGAACCGTCCCAGCCCACTGAGAACTGTCCTCTCTGTCTGGATAGTCAACAGGGAGAAGCTGGTTTCATGAGACCGCTGGATTTAGACACCAAGTGACAGCAGGAGCTGGTGATGGGCGTCTGAAAAGGGCTGGCAAGTGTCCTCCCAGTCCTTCTGCTGTATTTTCTAATTTGTCTGATTCAGCTGGCTGCCCACACCCCAGCCCAGCGACAGGCCAATCCCTCCCTTCTCTTGCTGCAGAGCAAGCCCTGGAAGAAGGACACTGTTGTTGCCTGCTTTGGGGGTGGCCGATCCTCCCTGCTCTTGGTCTGGCTGGAGCAAGCCACTAACAGATGGTAGAGACGCGATGGCAGCCAAGCCCCTCTGCAGTAATTAAGAGCCCGTGGTAAGTCGGGCAGCTGCACCGCCTAGGAGCGGCCTCAGTCGGCCTTTGACTGGGGCAACCAGAGTGAGACCTGGTCCAATCACAGCCTCACAGAAGCAGGTCTGTGTGGCAGAAAACAGGCCGGCCACTATCTGTCGTCCCCAGACACTGGGAACTCTGAAGGCCTCAACAAAGCGGCAGGGAATGCTGCCCCGCCCAGTGCAGGACAACCGGGGCAGCTGCCCCGCCAGCCAGCACTGACCCAGCGCCCGATGCGTGGGCAGCGCTGGAAAGTCGCAGCACGCAGGGAAGGATGAGCCAGGGTGAGCTCAGTGGGAGACTGCTTGCCTAGCATGTGTGAGGCCCCGGGTTCGATTCCCAGCATCACAAAAAACAAAAATAAGAAAGACAGCTCTGGGATCTTAGCGCGCTGGGCATTTGGGTCCAAAGCACAGCCCAATATTTAATCCGCAAATTCTAAACAACTGTGAGAGAGCACACACTGCAAACTGGAGTAAGCACAGAGCACCTGGTTAACCCCGCAGGGTCAAGATACGTCACAGGAACGGGCCAGTGCAATCCACTCTTTGGAGTTTACACAAACTTTCGGCTGCTGAGGTTTTTTGTTTTTGTTGTTTGAGACAGGGTCTCACTATGTAGTTCAGGCAGACCTTGACCTCCCTATGTAGCCCAGGTTAGCCTCCAATTCTTAGCGATCCTCCTGCCTCTGCCTCCCAAGTGCCGGGATTATAGGTGTGTGCCATCATATCCATCTTGAGGTTTTAGGCTTTTCTTTTTATTTTTCACAACAATTTCCATTTCTCCCTCCCTGCCCCTTCCAAAAAGCTACTTGGCGGACAGAGACGGAGAAGAGCACTGTGCCGGCCTTTGTGTCCCCGTCTCTAATCTTCCTGAGATCCCCACAGGTTGAGTGTAGTGTCCATCACTCTGTAATTGGGGAAACTGAGGCTTAGAGAACGTAAGTTTGAACTACATGCCTAATGACTCAGACCTGTAGCTGTCACACCCCAAGCTGAGCTGCCCTGCAATCAAATGTGTCATTTCCAAAGCTGGCTCCCCAGTTCTTGGGAGGAGAGGAACAAGGACTTACTTGTAGGTTTTGGACTTATCCAGCCAAAAGCCTGAGACCATGGCCCCGAACATTCCCGCGATGACGATGGTCAGGCCGATTCGTCCAGCATTCACTTCTTCCCCCTGTTGAAAGCCCAGAGACCATCCAGTGAGGGGACAAGGCATGTGACCATATGAAGGAACCCCAGGGTGAAAGGACAAGGGCCAGCAACCCAGAGCCAAGAGCGGAACGATGGCCCTGCAGAGGACAGCCTGCGAGGAAACCCTACAACAGCTGCTCTTCCCAGAAACTTAACCCCTGTGTGTGCATGACATTCGGCGTGCGGGGACATGATGAACCCAATTCTCTTCTTAGAACCAATTTTAGGCAGATTTTAAAAGATAATTGAATCCTTATAGCAACCCTTTACCTTACTCATCATTATTCCCATTCACAATGAGAGAGTTAATTAGAATCCAAATACTTAGTCCTTAGATTTTTATTTTCCTCCAGAACAAGATTCCAGTCTTTTTTTCTTTTCTTTTCTTTTCTTTTTTTTTTTTTTGAGATGGTCTCACTACATTGCTAAATTACTCAGGCAAGACTCAAACTTGTGATCCTCCTTCCTCAGCCCCCCAGAGTGGTAGGATTACAGGCATATGTCACCACACCCAGCTCATTCTTACATGTTTTTAGCCACCAGTGCCAAAGGAAAAAAGAAAATAAAGCCATATATTTTTGAATGCTTACTAGGAACTGAGATTTTTTTCTCTTATTTGATCCTCATAATTCTCCACTGTAAGGTTAGGTGTCAGTGGGCCCCGTTTCACAATGAGGAAACCGAAGCACAGTGAGATTTACCTAGTAGTCCAAGTTCCCCAAGTACACATTAAGTACAGAGCTAGGATGTGAACTCAGACCACCTCCAAAGCTACAGCTCTTAGCCACAATGGGGTCCATGCTTTGTGAGTATGAAATCCAAGCTCTTTCAAAAGCAGCTGTGTCCCTGACTCCAGGTCACTCAGTGTCCCTGACTCCAGGTCACTCAGTGTCCCTTTCCCAATGTCCATCCCTCACTGGTTCTGCAAACATTTAAAAAATGCTTTCAATTGAGCAGAGTGTGGTGGTGCACACCTGTAATTCCAACCGTTTGGGAGGCTGCAGTAGGAGAATTGCCATGAGTTCAAAGCCATCCAGTACATAGCAAGACCCCATCCCAAAAAGCAAACAAACAAAAAATTGCTTTAAGTGGACCAACTAAGAGTTCAAAATTAAACCTTGCCCACATTTTACAAATTAATTTTTTTTTTTTTTTTGGTGCTGGGGATCGAACTCAGGGCCTTATGCTTTTGAGGCAAGCACTCTAACCACTGAGCTAAATCTCCAGCTCTACGAATTAAATTTTGTGTGTGTATATTTTTACCAACTGTGTTGCCAGATACCACACATCATACTTTACATATATATAAAATAAATGATAGAAATATATATATATCTACAAATTATATCATTTATATTCTAATCCTAAGAGTAATATGAGAGGCAATTGTGCTTCTACTGCAGAAAAGGCAGCTCAGCGATGCTAACTAGCTTGTCACACAGTCACACCACCGCCACATTCGGCACCGTCAAAGCCAGGATGAGAACCAGAGCTGTCCTCTGAGAATCCCACAAACTCACCACACAGCCGGCTGCCTAGACCAGGGGAAGCAAGAGTTAACGCAGCCCCGCCTCTGCAGAGACAGACTTGGAAACCCTACTGCCTCCAGACCCGGCCTGCCGAGGGGACTCCCTTACCGGGTACTGCAAGATCACCATGCGATTCAGCAGAGTGGACAGGGCATAGAAAGCACCAGCATTCAGACCTGAATGAGGAGGGGAAAGACAGCGTTAGGCTCGGCCTTCTCCTGGGGCATCGCCACTGCCTGTCCGGCTGTTAGGAAGCTAAGAAATCCTCATCCTCTGCCCTCCAAGTGGTGATCTCAGGGAAGAAAAACTCAGGGAGCTGCGGGGTGATGCTGCAGTTTTTCTCAAAGAGATACTTCAACACAACCAGAAGTAGCCACTGGAACCCCTTTCTGAGCCGCACACCGCTCGCTGCCTTCCGATCCCTTCAGCCCGGCTCTGTGCAGCGTAACTCTCAAGTCAGAATCACCCACACTGCTCTCTCAAGCTGGGTCAGACCTGCGAGGTCAGCTAGACCAGTGGACACGTTCCACCTCCTCCCGGTGAACCCGGCCCCTCTCTACCCCGCTCCAGACCTGAGACCCTGAGTCCACTCCCTCTGCAGGTCATTTCTCTCCTCTTTCTGCACTCCTCCTCCAGTCCCTTCTCTGAGTCAGTATTTTCCGAGATCTACTATGGGAAACTATACGACACCCTGAAGAGCATTTAGTCAACCTCCTCCCTATCAATTCATTCAACAAATGGATGGAGCTCCTAAAGGATACAGTAAAAATGTCCCCTCAGAGAACGAGGTCATCTGTGCAGAGCCACACAAAGAGCTGGCAGCTGCGATGAGAGTAGAGCTAACCCAAAGCAGAAAGAGCCAGCTGCCTTCTTCTGACGATGACAATGACGACAATGGTAGCAGTACATACCTTTGTACTAGACACTGTGCTAAGCATATTATAGTCTTTATAGCCACCCTGGAAGTTTGGTAGTATTAGTATCCCTAGTCTATGGATGAGAAAAATACACATAGAATTAAAAACCAAACTCTAGTTCAGGTTGGCCTCCAATCTTAGCAATCCCCCAGCCTCAACCTCCTGAGTGTTGGGATTACAAGCAAGAGCCACCTGCTTCCTTTCAGCTTTAACTAAACATCGATGCCCACTGAATTACCATGCATGCACTTGACATTTGATTCACATAGATAGGAACAAGACAGGAACAGCTTCCAGCAGGGCAGTCCCAGGAGGGCCTCGTCAGTGGAACCTGCCCACAGAGCCCCAGTCCATATGGGTATCTACAAGTGATTCTCTTTGGCCCCCAAGGTCTCAGCTAAGGTGCAAGGAGATCCGGGTAGGGCAACCACCTGGATTAATGCTTCCCGAGTACCACTACTGCTTGCAACAACTCCACGGGCACAGGTTCCTGTGTCCCCATAAGGGACAGGCCAGCAAAGAGTCACTGTAAACAGGGAAACACAAAGAACGGTCTCTGACTCTTTTTAACACAAGTAATGTGGCCTACATGTAGCTGACATACTCCTTGTATTAGCGAAACAGATACTGAGTTAAGTGAAGGTCAAATTCCCATGCAAAGGGGGTAAGAACTGCTTTCCACCCCCACAATCACATAGATAGTAAGTGGTGGAGCTGGATTCCTTGATTTTAATCATTATACTTTACAGCCTCACAAAGCTGATTCTGGGAACAAAGATTCCCTCAAACCAGGTCTCTGAATAATTTCCTGCTGTTCCAGCCTCTCCCAGAAGATCACACCATGGAGGCAACAAGGTGGGGATCAGCACAGCTTCCTGACCGGCACGGGGCCACAGTGGGCCAGCAAACCCAGATATGTCACTCAGTGTCACTACTACTGCCCACCTGGTGGTCACAGTAACTCCGAGGCTCCAGCAACATCGTACTCCAGCCTCACGCCCAGCCACTTAGGATTCCATTCCTGAGGCGGGAGGGCCACCAGGAGGCTCACTCTCAGAAAGCTGGTGAGCTGGAATGTGGGAGGGAGAAGGGAGAAAACAACCTCCTGCCCTCTTATGGCCTCTCCTGCCCTCTTATGGCCTCTCCTGCCCTCTTAAGGCCTCTCCTGCCCCTCCCTCAGCCTCCTGGCCCAGCTTGACCCTGCTAGACATTTCCTAGCAAGCTTCAACTTCATGGGTAGAGCCGGCGCTCTACCCGGATGGGACCCCAGATGGGCACAATCCATGGAGAATAGAGTGACGTTACCCAGGAGGACTGGAGTGAAAAAATACACCAAGCCGGGCATGGTGGTGCACACCTGTGATCTCGGCTCTGGCGAGGCTGAGGCAAGAAGATTGCTGTGCGTTCAAAGCCAGGCCTGGGCTACATAGCAAAACTCTGTCTCGGAAAAAAAAAAAAAAAAAGAAAAGAAATGCCTTTTTTTTGGCGACAGGGTCCCACCATGCAGTTCAGGCTGACTTGAACTCACTATGTAGCCCCAGTCTGGCCTCAGACTCAGTAGGTAGCCCAGGCTGGTCTTGAACGCATGGCAATCTCCTGCCTCAGCCTCCCAAGTGCTGGAATTGCATGCACGCACCACCACACCCAGCTATATGCCCATCTTTAAACCAGGCTCTTGGAGGGATCAGAGGCCCTCCCTAGACTGATGTATGTAGGATAATGGTAAAACACTAGAGAGCCCCTAGGCAAGCACTGTACTACTGAACTAAATCCCCAGCCCAAGTTTTTTTTTTTTAAGGTTCTTTGTTCTACCCCTCTCCACTCCTCTCCTGACACACACGGCAGCCCTTCCCTGTGCCCAGACACCGGGAAACTTGCAAAACTCGTGGTGCCCGCCCTGAGCCTTCCTGCTTTGCCAAACGTGGAGGAGGAAGGGACTGCGCTGGGCAGATGGTGGCTTCTAATTGCCGCAGCGCTTCCAAGCCTGCATCTCCTCCCTCTACACTGCACTGCCAGACCTTGGGGGAAACAAACAAAAACGGCACACCTACCTCGGTAAGCCTGAACTCAAATAAATAAATACATAATTTAGTATAATTAAGTCCCAATATTTCAGGGCATGTGTTTATACAGGGAAGTATTCCTTATGTTTTATCTCTCGGTACTAACTCTAAATTTGTGGCCCAAAGTGTAGTACAAAGCCCAGCTCTTGGACCCTACAATTCCTCTGCACCTGGACTCTGGGCAGCTGACTCGGCTGAGACGCCGCTGTAGATGCAGTTCACACCGGATACACTCCTCAGTGAAATCTACCTCGGACCAAAGGATTCTGGGAGTCAGCAAGTTCACTAACGCAACAGCAATGTGGATGCCTGCTGTGCATTTATTTATTTATTTATTTATTTTTACTTAGTACTTTTTTGGAGACAGGATCTCTCTATATAGTTCAGGCTGGCCTTGAACTCACTATGTAGCCCAGGCTGGCCTCAAACTTGCAGCAATCCTCCTGCCTCAGCCTCCTGAGTGCTTCGATTACTGGTGTGTGCTACCATGCCTGGAGATTTAGATCTTAAATGACCCCTAAAGACTGTGTGTTGAAGGCTTGGTTGCCAGCCTGTAGTGCTACTGGGAGGCAGTGGAAACTTTAGGAGGTGGAACATAATGGGAGGAAGTTAGACCACTGAGAGTGCACCTTACAGAGAATGTTAGGACCCCCAACCCATCCCTCTCTCCCTCCCTCTCTGTTTCCTGGCTCCCATGAGGTGAGCAACTCTGCTCTACCACGCAGTCCCCACCATGATGTTCTTCTTTGACACTGTCCCAAAGACAACAGAGCCACCAAGCATGGACTGAGAGTTCTGAAACCATACCAAAATAAATCTTTCCTCCTTTTCGATTTTTCTTTTTTCTTTTTTCTTTTTTTTTTCAGTCCTAGGGATAGAATCTAGGGTCTCACACATGCTGGGAGGACAGGCACTCTACTACTTTCCAGTCACTGTTTGCAGATTTTCTTTCACAGCAATGGAAACCTAACCCGAGGGTGGGGGTTGGGTGAAGGCTATCATGGGGGATTACAAAGCATCTCTTTGAATTAAATTGGGCCTTTTTGGTTCATTTTGTTCTAATCTGGAGCTAAGACAAGGGAGAAGCAAGCAAAGATCCTTGTTTGGATTGAGTACCAAGAGCCACTTTTATGAGATCTATAAACCTTAGACACAATGACACCAAGACCCCATCATCCCCAAGTCCCAAAGGCGAACGCTGGCCCTGCTTGCAAGCCCCTCGGAGTCCAGGTCTTCTTCTTTGAGGTAATCGGCTTCCAGGCAACTGATCAGGAGGACAGAATCCAAGGAAGGGCACACTCCCAGGATGTGGGAAACCCAGCGAGGGGCCGAGGCAAGAGCCCAGACTGTGTTACCAAGAGGCTCCCTTCCCTTCGGGGAGACGGAGTGGCACAGTGCGGTGGGATGGAGGTGCCGGCTTTGCGCAGACAGAGACATCGGAGCTGAGCTCTGAGCTTGCTGCTGTCCAGTGACAAGCAAAGGCTAAACCTCCCAGTCTCGGCTTCTTGCGAAGAAATGAGAGTAAATGAGACAATTTATTTAAAGCACTTAACACCCACGCGATAATGGCTTAATAAAAACCATTTTCGCACGTGTGATGAGGCCTAAGAATCACTTCCTTGTTGGCAGAGAGGCCCGTTCTCTGCGTGGGAATCAGGCTTGTGATACTCTGGCTATAATGAAATACGAACAAATACCCAAATCAGCGGTACTCGCTCTGGCTTCTGAGATACATGCTGGTGAAGTCCGTCTATGCAAAATGCAGTCAAATGCTTCCAGAGACTCAGGAATGAAATGTATTTCTAGTTTAAGCCCACCTCAATTTATTTTTTTTGACTTTTAAAGTTTTGTTTTGTTTTGAGACAGGGTCTCGCTATGTAGCCCAGGCTGGCCTCCAACCAATGGCCATCCTCCTCCCAAGTGCTGGGCTTACAAGAGTGCACCACCACACCCGGCGACATTCAGCCAATTTTCTTATATAAACATTGCTTGCATTGTTGCAAGCCTTTGGTTAAGCATTTTTTTTGTTCGTTCTTTGTTTTTTGGTACCAGGGGTCAAACTCAGGGCCTTGTGCTTGTTAGGCAAGCACTCTAACCACTGAGCTAAATCCCCAGCCCTTGGTTAAGCATTTTCAAAATACTCATTTTAACAATTTTTTTTTGCCATTGTTCTTGCTGCTTTCATGGAGGAGTAGATTTTCTAAGATCTTTATTCCACCATTCAAGAAATGTTTCTTGGGGTTGGGGATTTAGCTCGGTGGTTAGAGTGCTTGCCTAGCAAGTGCAAGGCCCTGAGTTCAATCCCTGGCACCAAAAAAAAAAAAAAAGAAAGACAGAAATGTTTCTTGTTTATTTCCTGTGTTATAATTTAACCAAATAGACAAGGAAGAATGTCCAGCAGTATAAGATTAAAACTGCTCTGCCAGATTAAAAACCAAAGAAGTAAGTACCAGGCACAGCGGCATATACCTGTAATTCCAGCTACTCAGGAGGCTGAGGCAGGAGGATCGCAACTTTGAGAGCAGCCTGGGCAACTCAGTGAGACTCTGTCTCAAAATGAAAAACAAAAAGGACGGGAGCTATAGCTCAGTGGGAGAGTGTCCCTGGGTTTCCTCCCTAGTCCTGGGCGAAATCATACAGGCAACCAGCCACACAAGAGGGAAGGAAAAGGACCACCTGCCACTGCAGGGAGCCTTTACTAAGTCCCCGTCACCCCGGAATCCCAGGGCGGGCCTCGTGTGCCCTGGTGTCCCATGCAACAAGGCCTGTGGTAGTCAAAGTTCAATGCACCCAAGAAATTTCACCTTAGGGGGAAAAAAAAGGAAAAAAGAAAAAAAGAAAAAGAAAAAGTTTAAAAAAAAAATTTCACTTCAGGGAAGAGTGGAAGTTCTTGGAGTCACTGAATCCTGAGACTGGAAGGGACCCCAAAAAGCCATCTGGTTTCATCTCCATCCACATAGCCCGTGATCCCCACCACCACCCACACACTAAGTGCTGGTCCCGTATATGCTTGAATTCATCCCTGTGATGGGCTATTCCTAACTTCCTTAGTTGGATGTCTCTCAGTGCTAGAAACTTTATAGATAAATGCAGAGATATACTTTCAGGAAACTGAGAAATTGCAGGGAATGATGAATGGAGAACTAAAATTCTTAAAACTCATCTGGCAATCCAGACCTATTCCAGATAAATCACTAGCTTTTGTATATGCCTGGAAAAGTCAGAACTGCTTAGGGCCTAGTGTGGTGGCGCACACCTGTAATCCCAGCACTTGGGAGGCTGAGGTAGGAGGAGCCCCACAAGTTCAAGGCCAGCCTGAGTTACACAGTGATTTCAAGGCCAGCCTGAACTACAAAGTGAGACCTTGTCTCAAAAAAAAAAAAAAAAAAAAAAAAAAAAAAAAAAAAAAGTTAGGACTGCTTTTCTACCAGGATGGCCAACGTCTCTTATCTAGCATCTCAGCAGATAAACACTTTAAAATAAAGGGCACTGACAAGCCGAAAACGAAACCCTGGTGGGTAGGGCTGTAGGAATGAATACACAGGCTGTTATGGCACAGGCTTGGAGTTAGGCAAATTCAGATTCCAAAAGCTCTGCCATTTAAAAAGCTGCATAAGCCCGGTCTAGTTACCTAGTATGGATGAGTTTCAGTCTACCTCACTTGGCTGTGGGGGGAATTAAAATCAAATGTTGTTATCATCGAACAGTGGTTTGTGAGCTTCCAGAAAGCATGAAATTATAGTCAAATGGGGCTTCACTAAAAACCAGTTTTTGAAAAACAAAAGAAACAAAATGAAACAAATTTTCCAAACCCATCTTATTCCTTTTTATTTTTTTTTCCTTTTTTGGGGGGCTGCTGGGGATCAAACTCAGGGTCTGGTGCTTGCTAATACTGAGCTAAATCCCCAACCCCCCAATCTCCCTTGTTTTGTGGGTTACTGAGTATGGTTACTGAGTAGATCACACACTCTAAATTTTAACTTTAGCCCATGGATTAAATTGTCAGTACAAGTGGGTAGATTTGTAACTTTCTGAATGAAGAGCACCAATTAACAGACAAGCATTTACCCACAGGACAGACTGGCTTTCATGGAATGCCCTGGCACTCTGATCTTCCCATTCTCTCTTTTTTTTTGCAGGGGTTGCTAGGGATTGAACTCAGGCCCTTATGCTGTTTAGGCAAGCACTGTACCACTTAAGCTAAATCTCCACCCCCAGATCTTGCCATTCTCTCTCTCTTTTTTTTTGCAGGGGTTGCTAGGGATCGCACTCAGGGCCTTGTGCTGTTTAGGCAAGTGCTGTACCACTTGAGCTAAATCTCCACCCCCAGATCTTGCCATTCTCTGATGGCACTGTCTTATTAATGGTTGGAAGCCCAGCGTGGTGTCTCATACTTGTAATCCCAGCACTCCAGAGGCTGAGGCAGGAGGACTACAAATTTGCCCCAGCCAGGGCAACTTAGCAAGACCCTGTCTCAAAATTAAAAAAGTAAAAAGTGGGCTGGGGATGGATCTTGGTACGAGGGTCCAGGGTTTAATGCCCAGTAACAAAAGAAAAAAAAAAGTCTGGAAGGATGCAGAAAACACCATGCTAGCAAAGTAAGCTAATACACAGAAGTAAGCACGCAAATTTTCCTTGCCAAAGGCCAAAAAATGAAACAAAAGGAGGCCTTGTCTTGCATTCCAGCAAAAAAAGGGCATTGAGAGCTGGCTGAGGATGACTCGGGTGGCGACATTCACACATGCATCCATCCGTTCATTCATTCTTTCATTCACTCATTACTTCTACAGTGTCCACTTTGGGCTGGCCCCTGCAGAGGAATTACCTGGAGATGTTTTGTTTTTTAATGGTAAGTATTAAGACGTACAAGTAGTAGGAGAGGAAAGCTCCCTGGGTACTGCTTCACAGAGGTGCCCTGGGAGGTGGTACAGAGGACCAACAGGCACTGGTCAGACAACCCAACATAGGGGGGACGACTTTCCAGGGTGGACTTTACCACACACACAAAGGCCTCAGGCAAAGCTGGCCTCTGATGCCCTGAACAATTTTATGTGTACAGGTGGGACTTGGGGAGGCACACCAGGCTACGTATCTCATGTCCCCAGTTCCAGGACCCCCGGGACACGTGTTCCTTACCATAGGTGATGACAAGCAGCACAAAGTTGAGGTTTCTGAAGAGCCGGATGATGGAACCCAAGTACGAAGCATCAGAAGATGCCAAGGCATAGCTCAGGGACTGGGCCCTGCTCGGGGGGTGTTTTGGCTTCTCCTTGAACACTGGAAGGAGAGAGATGGAGGCGACTAAGACGTCTTGTAGTCCCACCCCCGCCGACCTGCAGCTCCACCACCTGAGAAGGGGCAAAGACTCCAAAGCAAATCCTCGTTCTTCAGTTAGAACTTGGCAGCCTCCTCTCCTGAGCTGCTTCTCACGTCCTGAGGTTTGGCACATGGTCCTTTGATTACTTTTTTTTTAATGGCCCCTGGAAGGCTGAAATCAGGGCTTCCTTCCCAGGCACTGATCAAAGATTAAGGAACTCCAAAATAACCAGCAAATAACACACCACAGAGCACTGAAAAAACACAACAGTGTCACATGGGCGGAAGAGTCCCTGGGCCCCGTTAATGGTTTAGCTCCAGGGCCCCTTCCTTCCATGGGCGCTGGGGTGTGTTGCCCACGTTTAGCACAGAATCCCACACAAGGCAGCCACTGAACATCCCTGGAAGGAGTGAAAAGGATCCTCTCCCACACGAAAAGCAGGGAGTTCATTCCTACTTGGCCAACCTTGAGTAGATATCTGCCTCACGAAGGAGACAACAAGCCGCACTCCTCCAGGTCGACGCTGAGATACAGCGAGCTAGAGAAGGAAAGTGGGAAAACCACTCCTTTTATTTTGATTTTCAGGGTAACTGATGTGATCGTTTCGGCTGAACTGAGTGCCATTCAGTATTCCGGAGGGCAGGACAGTTTAACTAGTTATTTGGCTAAACTGGTCCCAGGGCTGGGGCTAAGCAAGCACCACAATGCTCCACACCCGCTGAGAAGGCTCCTGAGAGGGCAGCAGGCTGTCTTCGTGAGAGGAAGCAAGGAAATGAGGTTCACTCTCTCGGCAGATCAAAGGAACCCCCACCCTGAAAACACCCAGGCCTGGCTTCAGAGCTGCTTCCTCCTTCTCCGCAGAGTCCTGCAGAACTTCCACCCACTGGGAACCCCTCGGCCATTGTCCTGCCTGTTCGCCTCCCCTTCTATCAGGAAGGAACAAGGCCAGGTCCTCGGCTCTGCACCAGTAGCTGTTGTCTTAAGGATTTGGCGACCACAAACTGGAGTTCAGATACAATTTTTCTATCCTTTACTCGATTGGCTACTATCTATGCTTGTAATAAAACGCCTAAATGAAAGAAATGTCCTACTTTGCAGGTTTTCAATTGTAAAGAACCAGGCCTTCATCTGCTATAAACACAAGAATTTAGAGGTGGCCACATCACTATTTATTATTTTAAGTTTTTCGTTTTTTGAGACAGGTTTCGCTGTGTAGTGTAGGCTGGCCTTGAACTCACTGTGTAGTCCAGGCTGGCCTCGAACTCACAGTGATCCTCCTGCCTCAGCCTCCTGAGTGCTGGGATTACAGGCGTGCACCACCATGACCAGGTGATGGCCACATTACAATTTAAAACTCAAAGTGTAGCCGAGGAAGAGGCCCCAGCTCTATCTTTCTTCTCTGCTCACATTTATAGCTCCCCTGCTTCTAACCTTCCCGAAGTACCTAGGTCTCTGTCTAAGACATTCTGCCAGTTTTAATCTTTTTTTTTTTTTTTTGACGGTTCTTGCTATGTAGTCCAGGCTGGTCTTGAACTCACCATGTAGCCCAGGCTGGCCTCGAACTCACAATGATCCTCTTATCTTAGCCTGCTGAGTGCTAGGATTAGATGTATCCCACCACATTTGGTTTCTGCCAGTTTTAAAAGGCATAAGGCAGCCCTGGATCCAGGGAGGGATGACAGTGCAAACAGTTAAATGAAGTACACAGTTACAGAACTGCCTGGCTCCAGAGAAAGCCAGTAGGAAGAATGAAACCTTCGACACATGAGATGGAACTTCGAGGCACTAGGAAGAAATCGGTTAACCTTTAGACGGGTGACTAATTGAAAACAAAAACCTCTACTTTGCTGTTTCCGAATTTATCAGCACCTACATGACATCACTCAGGTGAAAACAGAAGACATAAAGTTCTTTTGATCAAATGCCTCCATGATTAAATGTATGTGCATATAAAATGTTATAGTAGTTATCCGAGACTGATCGTTGTGACCAACTTGTACATGGATAAATTAATGGCCATTCCTTATGCTTTTCTGTATTTTCTAGATTTTTCCATAATGAGCAGTGTTATGGCTTGTGTCTAGGTTGTCCCCCAAAGCCTCATGCAGTCATAAGTTGGGTTTTTCAGAGGTGGCTGAATCTAGAGTATGTGATGTTGGGATTAAGGATGTGTGATATTAAATTAGTCCACTGATTTGTTTGGCATAGCTCTGGGTGTGAATAACAGGAAAGACCACTCCTTGGGTGTGAGTGATCCCCACCCTAAGGGCATGTAAAATGGACAGAATATAAGGGGCAGGAAGGGCTGCTGTCGTTGCTTGTTGTTTGCTGTCTTGCTGCCTTCTGCCCACCATGAACTGTTTCTCCTCTGAGAATTCTCTCTGCCATGCCACCCTGCCTCAGAGTCTGCCAACTATGAATTGAAACCACTAAAAACTATAAACTATGATAAACCTTTCCTCCTTTAACTTTGGGTGTCAGGTATTTTGTCTCAGCAATGAGAAAAATAACTAAGACAAGCAGACATTATTTATAATTCTTTTAAAAAGCATTTAAGAAATGTAGCCTCCAAGTATTCTCAGTTTACTGTCTAGTATATTTGTGTTTGTAGATAAATTTCTGTTTTTCTTTTAGAAATTTAGAGTATGGAATTAAACAAGCTTAGATTTGATTCCAGCCCACTGCTAATCTTGAGTAAGATTGTCTAACCTATCTAATCTTGAATAGCTTTAATAACTTCCCCCAAGTCTCATTTTGCTTTGTGAATGGGACTAATGTGGTGGCTCAATCATGGGTTGTTGAGGACTAGATAAGATCAGGTTAAAAAAAAAATAAGATCTGGTATTCTTAGCACAGTTCTTTGATGCTGTAAGACCTCACTGGGGATTCATCAAGGGGACCAGCAATCTACCCAATTCTGGTGAAGTAGAATTGAGGAATTGCTTAATTACAATTAAACCTTTACTGAGTCACTGATAAAATGCACAGGACTATCTAGCACTACATTGGGGGAAACTTTGCAGGCTAAAACACTGGAAGACCCTAAGAAGCACAGCCTCCAACTTCTGTAAAAGTCCATGGTGTTTTAGGGCCGTATTTGCAAGGATCCCACCAAAGGCAGCAGAACCTCCCTGCCCTCTTCTCAGTCCGCTAACGACCTTACCGATGATGACCAGGATGAAAAGGAGAGTGGCCACGCCTCCTACTATGTAGAACATGACGCTGATGTGGTAAGCGAGACGGTCCAGGTCATCAACGTTGGGCACCAAAACAGGAGGGACCAAGAACCCAATCGCGATTCCAAGCTATGGAAGACAGGTACATTCAGTCAGTGACCAATGGCCACAAAGTGACAGCACCAACTTGAAAAAGACTCCTGATAAAACATGTAATTCCCACCTTCCGGTCCTTTCTAAGTTCCAGAGAGAGATTATTTCCCCACTTCAAGACAGTGGAGAAACATCTCTTCTGGTTGAGTATGTGACTCACACTCACCTCTGGCTCTCGCTGTCTACGGAAAACAATTCGAGCTGGTGGTCTTGTAGCTGCTGGCTCTTCTCTAACTGCACACTAATACGCAATAGTTTCTATGCGCCCATCTCTGGGGTAGATGGTACAATAATACTGATTTTTTTTTTCTTTTGCTAAATTTTTAGTTGCACTGAATCTGTTAACCTGGAGCTGAGAGACAAGCTGGGAAAAGTTCCACATCCTACCACCACCAGAACTTGCATTCAGTAAGAGCTGGAAGCCTAAACTGGTCACCACAGTGACAAAAATGAAAGCTTCAGCGCTTTGTGTGAATAATTTAGCAACTTTGAAAGCATCTGTAGTCACACACAAATGCAAAATGGCTACACGCACACACGCACACACACACGCCCCACCACCAACAACAACACATTAAAACATCTCATATCAGAGTTGGAGTCCAAACTCCACTGACCTGGGAGCTAACATGACCAGGGTGTTTCAGGTCAGAAACACTTTGATTCAGTAGTAACCAGTCACGATACAACTCCCAAAAGTCCCTCTGCCATTCCTAATATGAAGGCAGAAACTGGAAACCAGCTGCAATCTCAGGCATGCTTCAGACTCCAGCAGTGCAGGAGCACGAGTCAGTCCTTTGTCCTAAAGCTGCGCTCTCCCTTCAGTGCGCCAGAAAGGAATGGCAGGTAGGGAAACAGCGTGCTTTCACTCCGCGCTATCGCACCATTCATCAGGCACCAACTTGCTGGCCGACCGCCCATCTGTCAATTATGGCTGCTCGGGGTGGTTCTTGGTTATCAACAGGCTGCATGCAAGGCTCCCTGGGTGCGTATAATCTTAAACTCACTGTGTACTTTAGGCCAGCCTCAAACCCAGCCTCCTGAGCGCTAGGACTATAGGTGTACACCACCACATCCAACTAAATCTAGCTTCTTTTCTTTGTGGGTTTTTTTTTTTTTTTTTTTTTTTGGTGCTGGGGATCGAACTCAGGGCCTTGTGCTTGCAAGGCAAGCACTCTAACCATTGGAGTGAGGGATGTTACTGACAGACATCATCCAAGACTCTGCAACTCTATCACTTCCAGGGGGAACATAAAAACCCCGAGACCTTCACCTAATTCCTTGTATCCTGCCACCCTGACCAATTAATCCTCTGGTGCCACTTGTCCCACCTGACTTCTGCTGTTCCTCACGGCATGGAAGCCCCTCTGGCCCACAGGATGCAGTGAGGACGCAGCACCTGCAATAACCACGGCCAGATGGCAATACAGTCTCTGAGGAGCTTTTATGAGGAGGAACCTGACTTTGGAGGTTCATTCATGCCCATTATGGAAAATTGAAACATAGGCGTTGGACTGTAAACAGCTACTGCTTTTATTTTTTGTTTCTGTTTGCTTGTTTTACAGTCTTTTGAGATGGTCTTGCTTACATAGTCCAGGCTGGCCTTGAACTCAGTGGCAATCCTCCTGCTTCACCCTATTGAGTGCTGGGATTACAGGTGTGTGCCACCACACCCAGCTCTTTTGTTTTGAGTAACATACTTTTCCCTGCACCTGGAGAGCATGTTCGGTGAGAGTCCACCTCTCTATTTCCAGGGACTCTCTGGAAGGGACTCAGCATGCTGGCTAGCTGGTTGGATGGGTGGATGGGTGTGAGGGTGGGTGGATGGATAGGTGGGCAGGCTCATGAACAGATGGACAGAGGAAGCTGCTAGAAAGCCTGGTCTACATAGCTTCAAATATCTCGCAGGCGGGCCTGTTAGGCTCCAGGCTTTTTCTACAAGCCACATTTTATCCACAGTGGCAAGAGAGAAAAAGGTGTATGTGCGACAACAGCAGGATTGCCTACTATTTCTTGAACATCTACTAAACTCTGGGTATCTAATGTATTTTATCTTTTATTTCTACTACAATAACTTTACAAAAGATCTGGGAGAAGTTTGATCGACATCTCTGGGGTAAAAACAGAGCCCTGGCCTCAAGACCATGAAAAACGAGCTTGCAGAGGCAGACAATACCGTCCCTAGAGGTCAGTGCTGGCACCTCTCCTGTGCTCACAGCACATCCCAGATGGGAATGTAAATGACGCAATCACCACTAACCACGTCCAAGTTACTTGTGTCCCTGCACTTTTAGCTTTATCGTTCCCAGCAAACAAGTTGTGGACAAAACACAACATTCAGAATCAAGCCAAGTGCAGTTTTAACTCTTCGGGAACTTCTTAAAAATTGCTTGTAAACCAGGCGTGGTGGTGTGAGCTTTTAATTCCAGCATTTGGGAGGCTGAGGCAGGAGGACTGCTTTGAGTTTGAGACTAGCCTGGGCCACATAGTGAGTTTAAGGCCAGCATGAACTACATAACCAGACCCTGTTTCAAACAAACAAAACAAATAAAACAAAAACTCCTTTTAAAGTGGAGTCAGGCTGTCTTCATCTTTACATATCTTACGGCAGCGACTCCTACTGCCATCCCTCAGGTGGGGTGGTGCTGAGAGCCAGTATTTTATTTTGTTTTGTTTTGGTTTGGTTTGGTTTTGGTTTTTTGAAACAGCACTATATAGTCTTGCTATATAGTTCAGGATGGCTTTGAACTCACAGCAATCCTCCTGCCTCAACCTCCCGAGTGCTGGGATTATGGGCCTGCACCACCACACCCAGCTGAGAGTGCATATTTGTACATGCAAGCAATCCCTGTCGCCCATCAAGGAGGTTTGGGGGACAAGGTCCTTAGAAACAGCACACTCAGGCCTCCTAATGGCGTCCATGTGGCTCTACTCCTAGCCATTCCATGGCAGCCAGTGATCTTTAGAAAAGATCTATTGGATCACATCCCTCTCTTGCTTAAAACCCTGAAGTGAGTTCTCTTTACTTTCAAATTAGGAGTAAAGATCCTAAACATGGCTCACAGAGCTCTGTACATGGAATCTGGCTGCTGGTCTGCTCCCTGGGACCCTGGCGCACTCACTGGCTTCCTTCTGTTTTTCATCCAAAGCCCCATTTGGCTTTTGCTTGTAGTGGTTTTGTTTTGGTTTTGTTTTGATTTTTTGAGACAGGGTCTTGCTATGAATTTCAGGCTGGCCTTAAACTCACTATATAGCCCAGGCTGATCTCAAACTCATGGCGATCCTCCTGCCTCAGCCTCCTGAGCGCTGGGATTACAGATGTGCACCACCATCCCCGGCTTCCAAAGCCTCCTTGTAACTGACTACCGACCGCAGGAACCTTGCACCAGGCCCCCTGCTGAGACGAGAATGTCCTTGCTGCCCTGTTTTGCCTAGTAAGCACACACATCCTGCAGTATTGGGCTCAAGCCACACTGCCTCAGCTTTCTCCAACTCCTTACAAGATGCTGGGTCCCTGCAAGGTAATTGTGTGTTTGTGTGATTATTTAACTAACATCTGCCTGTCCAACCAGAATATACTCACACTTAGATCTGGAATGTGGTATATACTAATATTCATTCATCACAGTAAGACGTGCAGAGCTGTCCTTGGAATGTCTCTATCTTCACTACAACCCCAGAAAGAGGATCTAACATTGGCCCAATTTGGGGATGATGGAAATGAGGCGCAGAAAGGTTAAGAAACTTGGCCAAGATCACAGAGCTAGAGGTAGAAGAACTGGAGTTTCAACACACAGAGGTTCTAAGTCCAGAGACTGCAAGTTTGCTATAGTTTATTTCACACTTCCAAACAGGCGTCTAACAGAAAACATGATGAATGAAGGGCTGGACTGGCAGCCCATAACACTAAACTTTCATTTGCTACTTTCTTTCTGCCCTTTCTGCAAACTCGAACACAGTGTCTAAATGCTGCGATCATGTCAGTAGTCACGAGCATGTCCAGGGCGAACATCACAGTTACGAACATGTCTGAGTATCTGCGGGCTCTGGCTGACAGAAAGCCATACTTCGTGTGACCCTGTGACTTGCCACTGAATCATGCATTTAGCAGGCAAGAATAAACGCAAGAAATGATCAGGCTGCACCCAACTGATTACACAGCACGATACGCACGTTGTATCATCCCAGAGACTCAGAACCACTGTCCCCGCCACACCCACCATCCACAGAACCAGACGCAAAGCTGCCTTCCCAAATGCTGGTGGTCACAGGGTCAGAGATGGCCAGGCCATGAAAGGCAGGGAGCTCTGTGCTGACACAGGGCAATGGCCTTCAGTCCTAATGAGACCTTTGTTAGGGTCCCAGGCACTTACCCTAGCCCAAGATGGACCTCGCTCTTCTTGGCAGGAGACAACCCCAACCTAAAGTTCTCATCTCCCCAACCTCATTCCTGCGCTGGCCTCTCCTCCTCAGGTGCCCCGGTCTATTCCAAGAAAGGCAAACCTGCACTCAGCACCGGGCCAGGCCCCGTTGGCGCCTTCCTTTCCCCTAGATCCAGTCCCCTTGGTGCACGGAGCGAGCTCCATTGGCTTCCAGACCCCCGGAGCTGGCTCTCTGCTGCACAGCCAACAGTGTCCCTTATGGCGCTATCAGCCAGCCCTGCAGCAGAACCCTTTGGCTTAAAGACTGTCATCAAACTGACCTCCTTATGCAAAACCTGTGGCCTGCCTTGCTCCTTAAGCAGCTCACATCCTGCTGTGCTGTTTTGTCTGCGAAACCTTCACCTCTCCTCCTTCCTGCCCCAGCGCTCCTCAGAGATATCATCACACCAGACAGTCAGGGATCCACCCTCCGGGGTCAGGAACACTTGAATGAAAGTCCCAGCTCTGTCAATTAGGAGTATCTCTCTCGAGGTGTCTCACCCCTGAAAGTTTACTCTCTGGGCCTGTTTGCTCTTCCACAAAAGGAAGATAATATAATATGCAACTTACCAGGCTGGGGCTCAGCTCTGTGTGCAAGCCTGGCTGCCCTAACCCTGCACACTGTCACACAGCAGCAGCTGCAGGCAAGACAGGCTGCTGGGACCCCCGGAAGTGCTTGGTTTAGTTACAGCTGTCCCAGCTACGTGGCACTGGCTCTCTTTTTCCCCGGCTCCTCCTGCATGCTCCTTCCCAACTCTCTTGACCATCCCGGGCCCTGCCCTCTCACATCCACCTGTCCTAGACTCTCCCAAGCCGTCCTTCTGCCCCTGTCCAATCTGCCCCCTCCCTCCAGGCCTTCCTGCCTTCCTCCCGAACTGCAGATCTGCTCCAGCGGGCCCATGCAAGCTCGCGCTCCTCAGCCCTGCACTGGTCACACCTCCCCTGCTCAACAAGGCCTTCAAGAAGCTGGTCCTCAGAGGCAGGAGGGAAGTCCGACGCCCCAGCCTACAGCTCTGAGTGTTCGTCACCACTTGCAGTCTATCTTTCCAGTGCTATCTCCTCCAAGGTCCCTATGGCTCCCCTGTACTGCAGCCAGACTGGATGAATCACGATTCCAACTATGCTGTCCTTTCACCTCACCTTTATCCTAAATTCTCCCCCTTTTTTTACTCTCTCAGGCAGTAGCAGTGTCTTCACAGAGCTTTCCTTGATTCTCTTCCCTGAGGTTTAGCTTCCCTGGCTGTAGATTCCTCTAGGCCTTTGGAGGGGTTTTTGGCTTGTTTTTTTGAGACAGAGTCTCACTATGTAGTTCAGGCTGGCCTCACTATATAGCCCAGGCTGGCCTTGAACTCATGACGACCCTCCTGCCTCAGCCTCCCGAGTGCTGGGATTACAGTCGTGTGCCACCACGCCCAGTCTAGGCCTTTGGTTTTTAGCCATCTTTCGGACACTTACTTGTCTGGTTCCCAGTAAACCTGACAGGTGCTCATTCAATAAATAGATATTGCTGAATGAGTGAGCTGCAGCTGATTGGTACATCAGGAAAATATCATTTCCACAGGAGATTGGTCGTGTGAGTTCAGCCTTGTGGAAAGATGTGGTCAGAAACTGAAATCTAGGCCAGGTTCTCAGAGAAAGTTTGCTATTTTATTTGCTTTGTTTTTTTGGACCCAGGGATCGAACTCAGGGCCTTGTGCTTGCCAGGCAAGTGCTCTAACCACTGGGCTAAGTCCCCAGCCCAGTTTGCTATGTTAATAAGCACTCTCAAGGGACTTTTTAAAGTCAGGACCACATAAAAGATAAACTGAGATTCAATCTAGACTTCACATCAATTCGCTTAATGTCCATCAACCCATGTGAGCCATGATCAAGTACACAGTCTGATGCCCCCTTCCCAGGACGCCATGCATGCTGAGGTGCCGAGGTAAATGTGCGGCTCTACATCTCCCCACGCACATTAGCAATGGTCTTATTAATCTGAAGCTAAACTCACAGAGTGGACAGCTGAGGGAAATTTAAAATGCACAGATAAATGTAAGAAATGTTACTATACAAATAGTCATGTAAGTGGGTACAGAATTTCTGGGTTTTGAGATGTGCACTTAATCTCATTCTATGCCACACATCCCTGGGGCCGGGATGCTCAGCACTGGTGTCTCGGGGACTGACTGCACACTGGGAATTACACGAGGTGACTGCCACGCTCCCTAAGCATCCCCACACCCTGTCGTGTGTGCTGAAATGCCGCAAAGACAATGTGATTTTGGCAAGTCCATACACTCTAACACTCAATCCTGGAGCCAGAGACACCTTGTTCTTCCAATGGCTAGTGCCACTAAAATGTTCATATCTGCCCAAACGGGGGCTCCAGGACCCAAATGCAAGGAACAGATCAAAACAAAGGTGTTTACAATGGGGAGGCCTGGAAGGGGGTCTAAGTCTGTGGACATCCCCAAAAGAAGCAGCACACACCGAGGTGGCTCCTGGGGCACCAACACACTGAGAACTGAGCTGCATCATGAGGACGAGGCCCCGCCACCTAGGAACACTGGGCAGCCCCGGGGAACATTTGGTAAGCAGCGAGGTGGGGCAAAGCCTGCTCAGGTGACTGTGAGTGTGAAGTCCCCCAATCCAAGCCCTTGACTTCTTTTGAAGCGGTTGATTTGGGATTAAGGAAGTGGCAGAACAAAAATGATCCCACTGACGTGGGAGAAAATCACTCACAAAGGGGATTTATAGATTTGAGAGCTAAGCCCCGGACTCTTCAGAATTTCGAAGCAGAGTCCTTCAGCCGGGCAGCCCCAGACTTCCTCGCCGGTCACAGGTTGTCCTCTGAGCCGCGATTACGCTGGCAGCTTTCACTGCCTTGGTGGTCTCAGTCATTCGGGAGGAAAGAGATTAGGGAAATGCAGACGGCAGCAGCTACTGAAGTCAGGTTAGCCCACATCACTGCTCTCCAGGGCCAGTAACAACAGTTACGACAGCTCACACATCGTGCTCACCACGTGACAGGCACTGGCCGAATTCCCACCGTAAAATGGCAGAAACTGGCATTGAAATAGTTTGCAAAGACCTCCTAAGAGTAAGCGATGGAGCTGAACTTCAAGCCCAGACCATCTGCACTGGAGTCCTGTGTTCCTGCCCATTGGCCTAAATGCTCTGGTCTTAACTGTGATTCAGACCAGCAGGGAGAAAACCAGTATGTGCTGAGCAACTACTACGCGCCAGGCAGCGTGCTAAAGGACCTTTCAGGTGGCATTTCACTGAACCCCTCATGACCACTTCCTGGAGTCAGCAATGTCATCTGGTTTTTCAGAGCAGGAGACATCTGTGATTTGCCCAAAGTCTCCCAGCTGCTCATGGCTAAACTGAGATTCTCCCACTCCGAAGCCCTTGTGATCAGGTAAATGCCGCAGAAAAGTGACACCCTTGATAATCTGCCGCCCCTCCAGGTGTATGAAGTGGATTCTGCAGCTCCCGGGTCCCTGCATCTCGCAGCTAGAGGGGGCGATGGCGAGAGGAGTCTGCAGCCACAGTCCGGTCTCTTTACTAAGGCATCACACCCCTGGGGTTCGGCTCCACGGAATGTTAGTGTGGTTTTCTTTCCTGTAGAGCGTTCTCTCCACCAGACTGTTGGCACCTTGACAACAGGACACTGACTAATGTTTCCTTGTGTGACCTCTCCGCTCAGGGCGTTTGATGCAAGGCCAAGAGCAGAGATGGCACTCAGGAAATATTTTCTGAATAAAGAAATGATTCTTAGAACTGTACGGCTCAAAGCCCAACTCCTGTATTTCCAGTCTCCTTCATAGCCAACAAATTAGCAGGCTGCTGCATCGTAAAAGCTTGCCACAAACAGAAGGCTGATGTGAGAAAGAGAAACACAAGGAAGTCCCGGCACAGACAACCTCACATCTGGGGCCTCCCAGGATCAGGTACGGCGGTCACAGAAATGTGGGCTGGTCAACCTCCTACCCTCAGTATTTATTGAGCCTCTACTGCATACTAAACACCCTACTAAGAAGGAAGGAGACACAGAGGCAAGACAAACGGCTCACCCTCACCAAGCTCATCACCTGTCTAAGACACCTCCAGCCTCTGTGCCGAGTTTCCTCTTCTCTTTAGGAGCACAAGGTAGCTGAAGGAGGAGACGCCCTTGGCCACACCTGGTTTATTTTATTTTTTTAACTAGGGTGGCATCTGAGTTCTAAAGGGAAACTTTCCTGATTGACAAAGAGACACTGATGCCGGGTGTGGTGGTGCATGCCTGTGATCTCAGCACTCTGGAGGCTGAGACAGGAGGATCACTGAAAATTTGAGGCCAGCCTGGGTTATATGGTGAGTTCAAATTCAGTCTCAACTATATAGTCTCAAAAAACTGAGAGACAGACAGACAGATAAAGGATTTCTTGTTTGTTTTTTGACAGGGTCTCGATATGTAATTCAGTCTGACCTTGAACTCACTATGTAGCCATCTTTCTGCCTCAGCCTTCCGAGTGCTGGGACTACAGGCGTGCGCCACCGCACCTGGCTTATTTTATTTTTTAACTGAGTCCAATGCTTATGTCCGCTTTCAGTCATCCTCAACTCCAGAGCCTCCTTGTACACGGCCCCCCTTTTAAGGATCAGCTGCCCTCTGGAAACAGCTTTCAGGGTGAGCTCTGCAAAGGGTCAGCCCGGGTCTCTACTGGGATCAGCAAGGACGCCTCCCAGTTCCAGAGAACACAAATCACTGATGGCATCAACACTCGAAGGTCCCTCCGACTGAGTGCGGGGAGCTAAAGCCACAGGCTCACAGGCCCTTCCCATGACTCAGCTGGGAAAGAGGAAAAACATGTGTGTGTTTTTTGAAGCACCCAGCCAGCCAGAGTTGCGTCATGCAAGGCTCACCCCACATTTGCCAGCATGCAAAACTGCATTCAAAGGGCTCAATGGAGCTGCACATCCCACCACCTCCGCCCTTCAGCAGAGCGGTTTCGCCTTACTCAGCCTTGTCACTCTCTGGCACTACCTCCGCCCCTTTATTTAGTTTTTTGAGACAGGGTCTCACTATGTAGTCCAGACTGGCCTCAAACTCACAGTGACCCTCTTGCCTCAACCTCCCCCGTGCTGGGATTACAGGCGTGTGCCACCATGCCCGGTGTGTCACTTCCTGCCCTTTGACAGATAAAATAACCCAAAGGAGAAGAACTGTCTCCTTTGTCCGGAGTGCAGCACGAGGTCGGTCTTAAAGTGGTGTTCATGTGACAGTCAGCATTGCTAATCCTCCCAGGCTTTCCTCTAAGCCGATGGCTTTCCCTGGGGACAACCCTCCCGTTCTTATTTTCAGTGGTGGACCTCAGACTGTTGCTTCACAGGCTGCCGTGAACTTGACCCAGTTCCCCTGACTTGGGCTTGCCTCTCCTGAAATAAACAGGGTGGATCCTAAGAAGCTAACTTCCTAAATTAACTAACCCCGTCTCCTGACCCCAGGGCCAAACCCGGGAAGAATGAGAAACCCAAATCTCAGAGAAAACTGTTAGTCATCCACATCTAACACCACCCTAGGAGAACAGCAGCACCATCGACACTGCCCTTGTTTTTAAGGAGCACCAAGGAGCCTCCTTACACAAAAACATCTCCCAGTGTCCTGCTCTTAAGTTACCTTCCTTCCTACCTGGCCTAATACTTTCATCATTGCTCACTCCTTGTGTGCCTGGCTTACAGTCTGGTCCCTCCTCCCTTAAATGCAAACTCTCCTTCCCCTTCACGGCTGCATCTCCAGTGCTCAAATTGCTTGGCACACAGTAGGTGCTCAGTAGTTGTTCAATAAATAAAAGCCATGGTGCACTGGTTCAAGAAACAAAAAAAGCACAGGGCTTGACAAAGGGACAAAGGTCTTCATCCACCTGCGTTCCTCTGTCACGCACTGGGGAGACAAGCTCAGTAACCCAGGACAAGCAGGGTTCAAGGACAGAAGGGAGCAGGTGTCGCCACCACTCCCAGTGGAGACCTGAGCCAACGCTTCGCAGAGTCCACCCAGAGAACTATTTCCAGGGGTCCCCGACCCGCGAAAGGAGGGCTGTGTACAGGAGGGTCCAGAGCTGAGGATGACTGGAATCGAGCATAAGCAATGGGCTCAGTGAAGCATAAAGCCGTCTGTCGACAGCCTGTAGGCTACTTGCAGGGGGGAAATGAGCTGGCTCAACCCCTCACGTCGAGCATGGATCTGTGGGACAGCGTGTGCGTGCAGGGCCAGCCATACCTGAGGCAGAGAATGGAGAGAGGGGAACTGTGAAGAGAGGGTCTTGCCCAGGAGGAACTGCAAAATCTCTATTCCTGTGGAGGCCCGGGGCTACCCAAGCCCCACCAGTACCCGTCCATTGCCACTCATCGCCGCCTCTGGATAACTGTGAGGAACTGGGAGAAAATGTGCAGAGGACAGGACCCCCCAGCCAAGGAGAAGCTTCCCCTCACACCCCTCGTCCTGGGGGTGGGGGACTAAATCAGCGCGAGCAATGCTATCTCCACCACTTCCTACACAGAAGCAGACGCCATCCTGACACAAGGCAGAACAGTTGCATCACGCCACTCCTTGGCCAAAGGCCCTTCTGCAGCCCGCTGCAAGTTTCTTGGAATCAGCAGGAGCCAGAATGCTCCACAGGACTCCTGGAGCCAGAGACTAGCTCAGTGCGAAAGGATCAAGCACAGCCTCCCCTCCGTACTGATGAAAGGGGCATTCAGGAATCTAGAGGCTGTGGGAGAGGCTTCCACAACCAGAATGACCAGAGTTTATTTTCAACAACATGCTGACTGTAAAGCCTACGGCTGAGCCCTCTAAATGGAGGGCGTGGCCCTTAATCCAAAGCTATACTGCTGGAGACAGATAGGGCAAGACATGTGTACAGAGAAGCTCTTCTGTTTCCTGTCTAAGGCAACTCCAGAGTCTTTGATGTACTTTTTTGTTCTTGTTGTTGCTGAAAGGGCACTAAACCAGGCGTGGTGGTGCATGCCTGTAATACCAGCACTTGGGAGGCTGAGACAGGAGGACTGCCTGCCTGGACTACATAGTGAACTCAAGGCTGGCTGGACAACATAGCAAGACCTTATCTCAAAAAAACAAACCAAACCAAACCACCAAATGAAGCTGGACAAGGTGGCACACATCTGTAATCCCAGACACCTGGGAAGCTCAGGCAGGAGGATCACAAATTCGAGCTCCGCCTAGTCAATTTAGAAAGCCCTGGTCTCAAAAGACAAAAAGGGGTGGAAATGTAGATCAGTGTAAAGATCCTGGGTTAAATCCTCAGTAGCACCAAAAGAGAAAGGACACTAAAAATCAACATTTGCTGGGGATTTAGCTCAAGTGCTAGAGTGCTTGCCTAGCAAGCACAAGGCTCTGAGTTCAATCCCCAGCACCAAAAAAAAAAAAAAAAAAAAAAAAAAAAAGTCAGCATTTAACGTCTACATAACAGTTCACCATTTTGAAGGCAACTGCACACCCAACATATTGTCTGGGCCTCAGCCAAGGCAGTGAAGCCACAGGAGGCTGGTGTGTGGGGAGCAGAGGGGGCAGAGCCCTGGGAGAGCCGTGTTTCCATTTCATAGCAGAGTTTAATCAGCCTACCAAGGTCACAGTGTTAATCAGGGTCAAGGTCAACATCAAGACTTCTGATGCTCCGGCCCAGCCCCGATTGGCTCCCAGGGAACCTTGCTGAGCTTCAACGAGCCACCAGGCAGCAGCAGATCCCAGGAAAACATGGTCGGAGCCCCCCAGTGATCCAGGTATGTGGAGGTCACTTGCGCCTGAGGAATGCGCTGCTCTGTGGTCTGTCTGCAGGCTGTCTGGGTCCACAAACACAGATAACCACACTCCCTGGGCAACTGTTAACAGAGTTCTTTCTGGGTAGTGAGTCAGAGGGCAACTAGGTGAGGGGAGAGGATGGTAGTGCCTCCTGATGTCCCTAAATAACCTTCCACAGCCAGCGATCCAGGCCTGAGAAGGCAACATCTTCTTCCCCACAATGGCCTTAAGAGTTTGACATCAGCAAGGAGGGTGCTCCTTAACTCACTGAGGCTTTCTCCTGGGAACCCGGCAGGGCCGCAGACACCTGCCAAGGTCACATCATGAGGGGCCAGAAGAGAGAAAGTGGCTTCAGAGAAGCAGGGACCAATCCTCCCAGACCCCTACCCCAGCTCGGCAGCCCAGAAGAAGAGGGGCTTGGCCGCCTGCTGTTCTTCCCAGGCCCCACTTCAAAGGCTTTAGAAATCAAGGAAATTGTGGAGGGGATTTTCTCAGGGTGGATCCGGCTGTACATAAAAGGCAAGGAAGATGAGTAAGAGGCCTGGGTCAAAGTGCCCTCCCACCGCGCCGACCCAGCCCTCCTCTTCCCGAGGCCACGGCCAACGTGTTGTTAAATGATGATCACAGAAAACACCCTGAAATTCTCTTTCCACAGGAGGAGATAAAGCCCACGATGGTGAAGCAACATGCTGGGGGTGGAGAGACTGTCGCAGAGAGACAGTCACCCCTCCTTCCCTCCCACTGTCCTCGGTCCTCCAGGAGCCTCCATATAGACAACACCCCATTTAACCTTCACAGCAACTGTGGGAGGCCAGCGATCCTGTTCTAGACAACGAAGTTACGACCCAAGGAGACAGGCGTCCTGCTGATGGTCCCAACACGGCTGCCCTGGCTTCCGCGCCAGGACATCTCCAACTTCCATGAGCACCAGAACCCGTGGAGGAGAACGAAAACAGATTTCTGGGTTCCAGTCCAGAGAGGGCCATTCCTCGGGTCTGCTCTACTAATGCCTAGACACATTTATTTATTTATTTATTTATTTATTTATTTATTTATTTATTTCTGAGACGGGGTCTCACCATGTTGTCCAGGCTGATCTCAAACTCCCAGCAATCCTTCTGTCTCAGTTTCCTGAGAGTGCTGGGATTATAGGTGTGTGCCACCACGCCCGACAAGCATCTGCATTATATATATGTGTGTGTGTGTGTCTGTGTGTGTGTCTGTGTGTGTGCGTGCATATACATATATATATATATATATATATATATATATATATATTTTTTTTTTTTTGGTGCTGGGGATTGAACTCAGGGCCTTGCGCTTGTTAGGCTAGAGCTCTACCACTTCAGCTAAATCCCCAACCTCAGAAATCTGCATTTTAATGAACACTCCATGAGATGGTGATGCTGGAGGGTCATGGACCAAATTTTAGAGACCCATACTAATCTACCTCTCTGTGATTTCCATGGCCCCAGGGAAAGATAACAGGTGATAATTTTGGAGCCGGGTATGGAGGTACAAGCCTATAATTCCAGTATTCCAGGAGACTGAAGCAGGAGGATCACAAGTTTGAGCACAGCCTTGGCAATTTAGTGAGACCTTGTCTCAAAATGACAAACAACAGAAAGATCTAGCTGAGTGCAAAGGCCCGAGGTTCAGTCCCCAGTGCGTGTGTTGAGGGGCAGCGGGATTCTCAGTGGTTGGACTCACTGGAGAGGCATGTTCTCAGCAAGCTCCTCGGCAGAGAACAGTTCCTGACTGTGCTCAAATGTGTGGCTCTATAAACATGTCCAGGACCAGACAGGACACCCAGGACAAAGGTCTGAGGAGGTCTGGATTGCTCAAGGGGCAGCCACTACCCCCGAACAAACAGCCCATGGAGTTGGCCTGTTTTAACATGGATAACACGTGGTCCCTCGCTCCCTACATTTTTTCAGAGAAGATGGACAGATTTGCGCCTCGGGGGCTAGCTGCCTCTAGAGCCCACAGCCATGTCAACCCATCGTTCTGAGCAAGTGTGCCCAAATCAGGCATTTCCAGGGGAGAGGAGAAGGAGAAGGCAACGACGCACTCCCCACCTTGCTCGGCTTCCGGGAACTTGCAGGACTGTACAACCCGCACCAGCTCCTGGAGTTGAAAAGGGCCTTGTGCTCAGCTCTGCCCTACAGAAGGAAGTGGAGGAAGCCAAAGCAAACCCTGCCCCAGTGTGAGGCTGTGACCTACAACCTAAACCCCAGAAAAGCTGGGAAGGAAGTGAAATCCAGTGGCACCTCCCATCCCCCCTCTGCAAACAGATGCTTCGCAGCTATCTTTCCCTCTCCCTCTGTCCCTCTCTCCCTCTGGCTTGGGCACCCGCATCTCCGAGCTGTGGGCGGGCGAAAGCCTGAGTTCAGACAGGTTGGACGGCAGCAGAGTGTAGCCAGAGCCTGCAGTGTGCCCTCCACCAATTCACAACTCACCAAGGAAAAAGACCTCTAGTTCTGCATCCCGAGGGAAGCAAGAGGCTGTGCTGAGTTACCTTGGGAGCAAGCACGAGGCAGAAGTCAGGAGACAGACAAGACAGCAAGGAGAGGAGACACCAGCTATCACCTAGGCCCCACAGTCGCCATGTCGCCATCCCTGAGGGGGCTGGCACCTTCCCCTGCAGTCCACACGGGGCTGCCTGACATTGGTGGGTGGAGGAACCAAAGGGAAGGGAAGGGCGTCCTGTTAACAGCCTTGCTGGAAAATCAAGAACCGGGTGGTCAGGTAGCTGCGTACACTTGCTAAGCCCGGGTGCTGCCCTGCAGGCAGGAGACCCCAAGTCTCCTCACAAACAGCCCGGCTCAGCACACTCCGGGTGAATAACGCCACCTCCCAGCACCCGTGCTGCTTTCAGCTTGACTAGAGACCTGGGCTTCATCAACTCGCCACAGGAAACTGCCTGCAACAGCCCAGCTCTGCACCCAGCTCAACGTCCTCACTAACAATCGGCTTGATTGTCGCCCCCTTGGGGAGCCGCACTCCTGTCCTTTCACATCTTGTGACCCCTAAACTTGCCTGCACAGGCAGCCTTCAGCCTCCCGTGGAGAGGTTAAAATGTTTGCTTCTCCTAGATCAGGAGCCTCCAGATGAGAGGCAGCTACCTTTATTGATACTGTCCTGCCAGAGTTCTTCACTTAGCACTTCTTATCTGCTAATTAAATAGCTTTTAGATAGAGTCCCATTTAACTCCTGTACCTTTTGTAGTGGGCAGCACTATCCCCGTTTCATGGTAGCAACCAAGATTTATGACAGTCATGGATCCTGCCACCGGGGACCTGGCAGAACTAATGACGGTGTTCTGTTCAGTACACACAGTAAGTAAAGACTTGATATCTCCTTCCAGCAGGAGAAAAAGATGGTGAGTCAGGTGAAGAAAATCCAGGCCTGACCATCTGTCCTTCCACCTACCTGCCCTGTTAGTGAACTGACCTGTCACCTTAATCCCTTTCAGGAAACATAACCTGTTAACTTGTGCATCCAAACGCAAGCAACTGCTAAGTCCAGAACCCTGCTCCTCCTATCAGTCAGGTTCTGGCCCTTTGGTTGGTTTCGCATGTAGCAGTAAGAGGAGGCAGAGGAGGATAAGAAAGGGGGAGTACACACCACCAGGAACCAGAGTCACAAGTACCAGGCCAAGGAATGCCTTGCTCAGAGCAGGAAGGCTGACGAGGATGACAGAGGAGGTGAGCAGGTCCTGAGACAGGAAAGAAGAAACAGGTCGAAAGGAGACAAGGAAAACTGGATCACAGGTTTGAGCCCAGCGTGGGCAACTTAGTGATTTAGCAAGCCATTGTGTCAAAATCAAATTGTAAACAGGGTGGGAATGTAGTGGAAACGTGCTGGGTTCCAGTCCCAGTAAGGGGGATGAGGGGGCAGCACCAGTAAATGGGCAGCATAGCTCTAAACTTCAAACACATGAAAACAGTTTGCATTCTAATACTGTCCACCAAATGGGTGGCTTGATGGACAGAAGGAATGCACATCCTTAATCATCCAGCAAGGTACTCCAGCAAGACCACATGAAGATTCCCCAGTCAAGACCGCAATGTGCCTCTTGAGAGCTCACACCTGAGTGTGCACTTCTTCAATTCTGCCCCATATAACTTTCCAGTGCCTCTCACTGACACAGCCTGCAATCTACCCCGGGCGGGATGAGTTGAGGTCCCCATCTCCTCTGTGGGGGACCTCCTCAGGCCCCATCCCATGATAGTTCCAATTGGAAGAGGATATGTGTGTGTGTGTGTATGTGTGTGTGTGTGTGTGTGTGTTTTGTGGTGTGGTTAAAAGTACACAGTGTAAAATTTTATTTTTTTTATTTATTTATTTATTTTTTTTTTTGTGGTGCTGGGGATCGAACTCAGGCCCTTGTGCTTGCAAAAAATTTTAATATTGCACCCAAGCATGGGGGCACTTGCCTGTAATCCCAGCACTCAGAAGGCCGAGGCAGGAGGAGCACTGCAAGTTCAAGGCCAGCCTGAAATACACAATGAGTCCAAAGCCAACCTGAACTACAAGTGAGACCCTGTCTCAAAAAAAAGTTTTTAAAAATATTTGAACCATTTTTAAGCATGCATGCAGTTCAGCAGCATTAAGCACATTCACATTATTGTGCAATCATCACGTCCATCCAACTCCAGAACATTTCTCATCTTTTCAAACTGAAACTCTGTGACTATTGATATTTCCCCATTTCCCCCAGCCCCTTAGCAACCACCATTGCACTGTCTCGAGGAATCTGACTACTGTATTTGGCACTGGTATAATAAAAACATTATTTCAACTTTGTCCCCATTCCTGGCAGAGCTCCCAAAAAACTCTGGAATTTCCTGAGTAACAGAAATGTCTTGTGTTGTTCCTAAAAAGCCCCTTTCCAAGACACCTGAGTCTATGCTAACAAGGTGACTTAGTTAAGGACACGAGGTAGTCTCAGACTGAGGCAATGACCTTTGATTTAAGGAAAGATTGGTTGATTAGAAGGTGGGAACTTCCTCCTGCTCCACCTTCTACCTCCAGGGAGCAAGGGGAGAGAGAGGTCCTGAACATTAAGCTAGATAAAACTCTAGCACAATGAGTGTCAGCCAGTTCCTAGTTGTTTGTTTAGTATTCTGCAAGGGATCCAGAGCCAGGAGCTTCCTAATCTGCCACCTTGCTGATATCACTCGGCAGTGCCTGAGTCTGATTCCTAAACTGTGCATCTTCAAGTCTCTGCCCTCCATCTGAAGGAAGTGAGCGGCCAAGCTCCTCCTGCTTCCGCCTGCACATCAGCCCTGACCGGACATGGCTCCAAGCAGGAGGGAGAGTCCTTCTTACGCATCTCCGGCTCTCCTGGTGGTGTCAAACCAAGTGCCAGTCACTGGCCTCACCTGGGAGTCAGATGAAAATGCAGGAGCATGGGTCCCACCCTAGGGGGTTGGTCAAGGAACCCCCGCGAGTGTCCACCGAGCTCCATGGGTGAGAGGACTCATCAGCCACTTTCACACAGTGCTGGGCTAGTTTCCTCCAAGGCCTGCGAGCCTCTGAGGTTGTTTCCACCCGCTCACGAGATCTCACAACTCTGGGTCCTGCTTTGTCTATCAACTGGTGGGAGGCAAAGTGCTGCCTTTAGACATGACATATGTTCTCGTGTTCACTGGGACCATATCATGCAGATGTCACCTTTCATAGTCCCAACTCACTCACTTATGTGACCTGGCTGGGTCCCCAGGAACATTTGAGAAGATAGTCTTGGATCTTTTCCATTTATTTGGGTCATTACCAGCCTTGAGTGGATCTCCCGGCCCCGGGCTATCCCTGCCTTCCAGTGCGTAAGGGGAGCCAGAAAGCAGTCGGTCAAGGGGGCTGGCACTTTGTGTCCCACTGCAATGACATTAATGGATGCAAACAAAATAATCTGTCTTTCCACCCCAAACTTCACTAAGACTGAAAGGCCACTGGCATTCGAAGTGCCAAGAAGGATGAGCCTGAACTTCAACATACCCAAGTGGCCATGATTTTACAGGACTAGGCTGACCAGAGCTGCCAGAGCTCTGGCTCCTGAGTCAACCTCGGAGGCTCTAGCTGACACCACATGATCAGCCAGTCCAGCAGGCACAGCCTCCTCCAGAGTCCCTTTCCTGGAGCCCCTCCTTATCTTCCAGAAACTGATTGCCCCTGCTGAATCACCACCATTGCTCAGGACCTGCATGTCCACCTGGCTATGGAGCACACCCGCTCATCACTAAGCAGGAAACAGAGTAATCTGCAAATTCCCGAAGACTTAGCACTGCAAAGATTGTAGGCTAGCGTGCTCGTAATTTTTATTACACTGATAACATGTTGAAATAATATTTTGGATATAGTGGGTTAAATAGTATATATTACTAAAACAAATTTACCTTGTTCCTTTTTATTTTAAAATTTACATTTTAAATGTGGATACTAGAAAATTCAGTTACATACTGGTCTGCATGTGTGGCTGGCACTATATTTCTATTGGCCGGTGCTACTTTAGACAGCCAGCTGGGACTTCTGCAGGACTGGTTCTATAAGGTTTCTGTATTTTCTTTACTTCCAAAAGCAAACTGGTTTTCTCTGACTTTATTTCTGGGTGGCACTGTGCTGTGAGCTGCGGAAGGATCCTTGGAGAGGTCTCTTCCCTGCTCTATGCTGCAGAAGGAAGCCAACCTTGCAGATCCCTACCTCCTGTATCTGTCTTGTCCTAGGCTGCCAAGCTCAGGCTACAACACAAGGCTTCCTTGTAACCCTTGTGTAGTAACAATGTGTGCATGTCACTCAAAACCCCACAGAGATCATTTTCCCTTGAAACAATGCTGCAAGTGTTGGTAAAAACTGCCAAGCTGTTACCACCTGGGAACAACTAATCAGAGCTCACCCAGAGGCTCAGCTGCAGTTCTGAATTGCTTCCTGCCTTTCCACTAAGATCAAGTGTAGTATTTGAGGCAGCCTGTCCTTCCTGGCCCCAGTAAATCTGATAAGTGGCTTCTTCCCAGAGACTCAAGCCCCACCTTCTTCACTATGCGGAGTCCCTGTACTAGGTTCCAAGGGGCAGGATCAGCCTTCTAGCAGGAACTACTAAGGAAAGACTACAAAAGGAAAGACAAAGGCTAGGCCCCCAGACTGGAGGAAAAGACGGCTGGAAACTGTCATCACCAATAACCTTGAGCCACAAGCAGCAAGATCAGAAGCCAAGAAATCCCATCTATCTATCTATCTATCTATCTATCTATCTATCTATCTATCATTTATTTCTGAGGTCCTGGGGATCAAACCCCAGACGCTTCCCCCATTTTCATGCATTTGTTTTATATTGGCTGACTGACATGAGCCTTGGAGGTAGATCTGGGTTCATGTCTCTACTTTACCACTCAATAGCTACAGCATTTAGGATAAGACTGCTCCATTTATCCAGCTCTCAACACCCCTATGGGTAATAATGGGGACAATTCCACTCACTTCCCAGAAATGTTGAAATGATTAAATTAAATAATGGATGAAAAATACCCTCAATATTGTAGGTGTTTAATAGATATTACTCTCTTCCCCATTCTTTGTCATTTAGCAATTCGGCAAAGAAAATACTAAAAACCTCACAGAAAACTGAAAATAAATCTTCTATATTATGACCTGTTGTTTTAATCCAAACCTTGGTGCCTGGTACAATTTTATAATCCGGTAGAGAAATTCTGTGAAGGCAGAGATTAACTTTATAGCCTTAACCCAGTGGCAGGCAAAAGGTACATGCTAGGTAAGCGATTGTTAAACAAATGAATGTTGGATTTAATACAAATAGAGGCTGGTGCATGTGTAGAACATATAAGCAGCATTAAGTCAGAATTACGGCTGTGAAAGAAATAGGAAAGTTGTCAGAATAAAACTGAAGTCACTCATAGCTACTTCAACGACAACAAAAACAAATAGAGCCAGGATATTTTGAAGGGAAGATTCTTACACATGATTGCCTGATAATAACTGTCACAAAAAACTCTGCAAGACCACCTACAGAAGCCAACTCCACCTGATGCGAAAAGTACTTCCACAAAGGCATCTGCCCAGCAACTGTTCAACCTGGGACTGACACCACTTTTGTTATTAATCATTGTAGCCAAGCACTATAGTTTCAAAAATATCAGATATAAACCAGGCATGGTGGTACACGCCTGTAATCTCAGCCCTCTGGGAGGCTGAGGCAGGAAGATTGCAAGTTTGAGCCCAGCCTGGACAATTTAGCAATTTAGGGAGAACTTACCTCAAAAGTAAAAAAATTTTAAAAAGGGTTTGGAATGCCACTCAGCGTGAAGATCCTGGGTTCAATCCCCAGCACCCCCCACCAGATCTGATATAACCCTCCTAATTTTCATGTTTAAAAACTCCTTTTTGCCTCAGCCTCTTTGAGTATGCCCACAGTTTATTATAAAATGCACAGTCGCACTGCAATGCCTTGTGAGTCCTAAATAAAGATCAGGATTCTCTGGAGAATCTCTCTGGGTTGTTTCATTTTACTTTGTTTTTGATGACAAGGGTACAGGGGTTATGCAAGCTGCATGGGCAGCATCTACGTGACATCTGCAGGCCATGAATCTTTGTGCAAAATGATATCTGAACTCCGTTCAAACAGCTCAGTGGAATCTTTTTCCCAAGCCGGAAAATTGTAGGTGTCTGTTAGTATTTCTCCCTCATTCAGCAGCGTTTACTCTGAAAAGTAACACACAGAGAAACACGCACATTCACCTCCCCATGAGGAAGGATCAGCAACTTGGCTTTTCATAATGTCAAGTTTAGCACAGAGGATTAAGCCTAATAGACTATACTAAATAGAAGTCTCCCTGATGCAAATATACCCTCCCAGGCTATTTTTAAATGCAAAATTCTTAGCATTTCCTGACCTTGTTGAGGAGTAACTATTCCTATTAAATTTTACAGATCTATTTAGTAGTAAGTTCCTTCACAGGTGTAGGAGAAGGGGTGCGAAAACCTATTATTTTGTGCTTTATGGATAACAAAAACAAACAAAAAAAAGTGTTGAATTTCTCATTTTAATGGTGCCAGGCCACCAGAGAGGGATTTTCCTAGTTAGCAATCCTACCCTTGTCAAAAAGTAAGTCTGAGACTACAGTGACCTTGTATGAGTCCTATCCTAGTAATACGATTTCTCTCTCTGGAAGGCTCAAAGCTCCCACCTAATCCCTCAATTTTTACCATCCAATGGAAATAATATGCAATTGTCCAAGCCCACCAGCAGGCCTGAAACGGGGATGTTAAAATCCACAGTGACATCATCTTTTTTTTTTTTTTCCTTCTCAGTTTTTTGAGGCAGGGTCTCACTATGAAGTTCAGGCTGGCCTTGAACTCATGGGGATCCTCCTGCCTCAGCCTCCCAATTTCTGGGATTAAACTGGGCATGGTGGTGCACACCTATAATCCACCCCCCTAAAAAACCCCACAAACAAACAAACCAAGTGCTGTGATTACAGGCGTGTATCACCATACTTGGCAACATCATCTGAAAGGATAGGGGATTGATAGATGTCATCCTTAATACCTATTTTTAAATTATCCTGAACAAAAGATCCATCTAGTTTTATCTCCAGGCCTTAAATCAATTCAATTTTCAAAATATTCAAACCCATAAGTGAAAGCTAGATGAGCGACTGGGGATTTACCGCAAGTGACAAAGCACTTGCCTAGCAAGTGCAAGGCCTTAAATTCGATCCCCAGCAGCCCCCCTCCAAAAAAAGGCTAGATGATTGGTTTTTTTTTTTTCCTGTTGCCTCTGTTGCCTCTTTATGAGCTAAAAGTAGCCTCCCTATTTGCTTTCATTGATTATTTATGTTACTACCAAGTGCCAGAACTCACGGGCATGAGGAAATTGAGCTTGTTTCCTTCTGGTAGTGAAGATGAACAGAATGGAAATTTGCCTTTATGGAAGTTTTGGAAACTTTCTATCTTGATTGAAAAAATGCCAAAGAAAAACCACTTTTTCTAACAGGTTGAGAAAATAGGCCCATGAGAAAGAATAGCTACTGGTCATGTGTTAAACACAGAGCCAGAACCGCATGTGCTGAGAAAGAAGTGAGATGAAGCTGCTCTGTTAAAGGGCCCCAAATATTTGGAAAAAGCAACTGGATTCAGAATATGTCCATCTTTCTGGATCAGAACTGCGTTGAAATGGAAAGAATTTGGAATTCTCCTTCCAAAAAGAAGGAAAGAGAAATGACTAAGATATGCCCTTCTACCAGAAGCCTTCTTGGAAATTCAGAGCTAGATGTCTATTTCATTCTGCCGGACTTGGCTCTCAACCCCAAGGAAAGAGTCTGGCACAATGCACTGTTCCCACTGTCCTGGCTTTGGCTGTGTGTAAAAGAAGGTAAGAACGGTGCCAAGCACCACCAGGCCTGGCCCTGCAATTCCACGCGGTACAGGAGATACAGCATTCTAGGAAAGATGGTTGGTCCAGCTAAAAGCACCTGCCAAATTCTAATGACACCAGAACAGTCTGATGCCCAGGGGCTGCTGCCGGAGAAAGAGCAGCATTCCTGAAGTCACAGGTAGAAGCTGGAGGGCTGACGCAATTCAGGAGTGACACCATGACAGCAGAGCTCGCTTTAGAGGCATGCATTCTGGGGGCAGGAGAAATTGGATGAACGAAAAGGTCCCCTGCTTTTGGTCCTCAATTTTATCTTATAGTGTCGCTGAGAGTCACAATTATCCAATCAAGCTATTGGTTGTACGGGCCACAAAACCTCCTGTAGTCATAAAGACTGCTCAGATTAGCACAGCTCCCACATAGCTGGGTCCAGCTGGGTCCAATCTAACACACTCGGTCACCCCGCAGGCTACAATGGTGTCTCCTTTCAACATCTATCCACAAACCCCTCTACTCACCTGATTGCCAAAGACAGCCAGAGAGCAAGCTGTTGAAACTTCGTTTGCTCCGAACCAGACCGAAGCGATGCGGGAAGGCATGCCCAGGATGAAGACCTGGGCCACCGAGCAGATGACCTGGCCCAGCACCGTGACTGGGAAGAGGTGGGGCTTCAGGCTGCCCAGCTTTACCCAGGCCCCCAGGCAGTTGAGAGCAGAGCCGGTGAGAGCGATGGTGCGCAGACCGCACTTCTCCAGCAGCCAGGCCACGGGCAGGAGCAGAGGGATGTAGGTCAGCATGTAGCACATGGACAGCCAGTCGATGGCAAAAGAACTGACCCCGTAGAAGTTCATGAAGATGTTATTGATGGAGCCATACTGGATCCACTGGAAGGCATTGCACAGGGAGTAGCAGCTAAACACGAAGACCACCGCCCAACGCCGTTTGCTCACCTTGATCACGCTGAGGTCCTCTGGGCCCGAGCTACTGGGTTGGACCAAACCACTGGATTGGGCCAAAGTACTAGGGTGGGCCGAACTGCTGGGGTGGGCAGAGACGCTGGGGTGGGCCGAGATGCTGGGGTGGGTGGAGACGCTGGGGTCGCCCTGGGCTGCGCAGCTCTGTGCAGGGGTGTCATCGCACTCCTCCCGGCTGGGACCTTCATTCACCATGACCGCAGGCTCTCCCACAGCCCTGGAGGGGCCTCACTCCGACAGTCTCCAGGTCCTTGGGCTGCGCTCCTGGAGAGACGGCGCACTTGCCCAAGAGCGCACCCTGCCCAGCGGAAAGGAGACCCACAGCCGCGCAAAGCAGCCGCCGAAGCTCCCTGCGCTCACCCGCAAACGCCTTGCTGCCACTTTTCCTCGAGGACCTCTGACCCTCGGACGGTCGCAGAGGCCTCCGCCGGCTCCCGGTGTCCCTGCTTTGCTCGGGGAGGCGTTCTCCGCAGCGCAGAGAGCTCGCCCTCTCTCACCGCCGCCCGGCCGGCGCTGTCCTCTCCCGGGCGGGCTCGGGGCCTCGCCCCTCGGGCGCACGTGACCGCCCCGCCCCCGCCCCGCCCGGCGTCCCCCCACCCCCAGCCGGCGAGCCTGCCTTCCCCGGCGCGCCCGGCCGGGCAGCGCGGCTGTTTCGCCACAGATTGCGGGGTGTCTCCCTGCCCGACGCCCTGGGCGCCATGGAAACCGCCGGGTTAACGCCGGCCCGGGCCCTGACCGTGAAGCGACCCTGCTCCGCACGAAGTGCGAACCCGCGCGCCCGTCCGCCGTGCGGTCCCCGGCCGGTGCGGGCTGTGCTCGGAGCGCGCGTGCCGAGACGCGGCGTCCCCGGAGGGCCCCGGAGAAGCCGCGAGGGACTCCCGACTCCCTCCCCCGGGCCGGGCTCCCGCCCTGGCCTGGCCGAGTTTTCTCTGTGAAGAGAGGTTCGTGCATCTCCCGTCTGGTTGCGCTCCCGCCTCGCAGGACGACGCAGAAAAGGCGCTGTTCTCGCGGCCGTCCGGCGGACAGAGTCTCATCTTGGAGAACTCATTTGTGAACTTGAAGAGCGCAGTTACTTCCCGAGCGGCCCCGAGGGAGGCGACGCGAGGAGAGGCGCCTAAGAAGCGCCGGGGGCTGGGTGGTGCGAGGTGCGGCGCGGCGCTGGCCCCGGGCCGGTCCTGGGAAGGCTCTTAGCGCCCGCGTACAGCCAGCCGGCCGCCTGCCGCCCTCGGCCCGTTCCGGAGGGGGCGCTCCGGCGCGGCCGGGCAGCAGCGGCGGTTCACCCTCGTCGCTTTCAGCCCTGGCGAGGAATGGTGGCCAAGAGCCCACCTTTCCCCTGGGTGCAAATTCCTGCTGGGCGACTTCTAGGTGTATAACTGTGGGTTGAGCTACCACCCCGCCTCTGTGGCCGAGTTTCTCCAGCTGCAAAACAGGGACGATAAAATAGTGCCTACTTCCCGGGCAGGAGGAGGCTTGAATGGGTAAACGCAGAAAGCGCTGAGGAAATTCCTGGCAGATGGCAGGCATTCCATGAGGGCTGGCTCTCCTCGCACAAAGCTGGCATTGGTGGCCCTGCGCTACAAGTGTTTAATACATCACCCCATTTAACCATCACGAGAATTCTGTGATGTAGTAACTATTGCTTGCTGGGGAGTGCTGGGGCTTGGACCCAGTACCTTGTGCAATTCTAAGCGCCGGTCCTACCACTGAGCTAAGCTCCCAGGGCCTCAGGTAAACCGAGGCTCTTAGAAGCGAGGTGACTTTTTACTTAAGGTCCCAGGTGACCCGAAGAACCATCCTTCTCATTCCAGTCCAGCTTATTCAAGGTTTATTCAAGGACGTTTGGTGGACAGCAGCCTAGGCATCCTCTGAGAGCTGGTTAGAAGGGAAGACTCCTAGGCCCGCCCCAGACCTCCGGAATGAGAAGCTGCATTTTAACAAGATCCGGGTGATAATTTTGTTTGCACATTAAAGTTTGAGGCCAGTGGGTTTCATTGCCAAAGTGAGTCAGTTAAAACTTTGGGGCAGTGGTTCCGACTAGGGTTGCACATTAGACTCATGGAGGGGGGTCTTTACCTTCCAGATACCCAGGCCACGTCTCAAAACAGAATCTCTGAGGGTGGACAGGAGCAGTGCATGTCACACCCTCGTCCTAGTGCACAGCCCTTCGGTCACCCCTGGTGGGGTTAGCACCACCGGTTCTTAGGAGTGGGAACTAGATTCACTAGTTCTAATGAATCCCTAGAACTCTTCCCGAAGGCACCCACATTTTGGTAGAAATAATAGGATCTTTGACTATAATAGAATATTTGAAAAGAGAATTCATCCTCGTCTAAGAATTTTTGCACTAATTAACATTTCATATTCTCGAAATTCCTGCAGTGTTCTCGTTTGTCTCCAGGGAGCAGGAACCTCAGTTTTCTTTTCTTTTTCTTTTTCTTTTTTTTTTTTGTGGCCGGGGATCGAACTCAGGGCCTTGTGCTTGCAAGGCAAGCACTCTAATCACTGAGCTAAATCCCCAGCCCCAGAACCTCAGTTTTCTTGAAGGCCTTCCTAGACCTCTGTTTCTTTCCTAGATCATCATGGCTTTCTCTCCAAAGTCTTCAGAATATTTTCTTGTTTTGTTTTGTTGCAGGGAGTGCTGGGGATTGAACTCAGGGCCTTGTGCTTGCTAGGCAAGTGCTCTACCACTGAGCTAAATCCCCCAACACCCCCCCCCCGAATATTTTCTTAGCCTCATTTTATAGATATAGAAACTGAGGCTCAGGAAGGGGGACATGTTCCCCAGAGTCTCACAGCCAATTAGCATCAGAACAAGCTACAGAGAAAAAGGCTCCCCTTCCACAAGACCTCTCCCATGCACTCTTCTGGAGCAGAACTTAGTTTGGTGATAAATTCCAAAAGTCTCACCCAGGACCCAGGACTCAAGCAATATTTGGGACTGCTTTTGTAGCGACGCAAATCAGATCCATTGTGAGCTCTGGCTTGGGTCTACTCAGATCTGAAATTAGCTATTAGCTTTGGAGTGTTGGGCAAGGTACTTAATCTCTCTCTATCAAATGAGGATTGAACACACCTACTTACTCATAGGGGTGCCGTGAGAGTTAAACAAGATAATGTGTATGCATTGCTTTCAAAAATAATAATGATGATGATATTCCAGTAGTAACCAGAATAGTGCTGGCTCTTGGCTGGTTCCCACCAGGGGCTAGACAGCTATCAGAGGTAGACATTATATAGAAATATTCTGCATTTATCCAGTGGAAAAAATCTTTATTGAGTGGCTTACTATATGTTCCATCTTCAGGTTTCTCTAGGTACACCTTGCAGGGAATTGATATATGCATTTTAAGGATTGCTTCTTGCAAAAGGGCTCTGGTTCTTAGTTTATTCTCGCTGACTCCTCACAAACGGGAGGAAATCGCTGGTGTTGAACTGAAGTGTTCTTGGCCCTGTGTAGCACGATGGCAAAGTCTGCCCCCTGGTGGCTAATGGCAACTCCCAGCCCTAATCAAAATGTCACATCCTTATTGTTAGATTACAACCCATTAAACAGGAGTGGTTTTTTTGGTGCTGGGGATCAAACTCAGGACATTGTGCTTGCTAGGTAAGCACTCTACCACTTGAGCTAAATCCCCAACTCCTCTGAAGTGTCTTATCCTTTCCACTTATAACTCAACATCTATCCCATCATCCCAAGAACTGTGCCAAAGTCTCCTCCTCTTCCGGAATCTGTGCATAAATCCTGTATCAGCTCCCAGTCACTGAAACTTGAAGACTGAGAACTACTCAGAACCCTCCTTACACTCATTCTCAGTGCCAACCAGGTGCTTATGTCTTTGCCATCTTCCCGTCTCTCCTTTCCATCACCACCAGCTTAGTTCAGACTCTCGTGGGCTTCTTACCTAGTCTCACCACCACCACCATCTCCTCATTGTTCTCACCACTTCCAGTTCACCACCGTGCTGTTTCATGGGACTTTTCGACTTTCCCCAGGTCATTTCCCTGCCTTAAGTCCTCCAGAGGCTGCTTCTGGCTCTCAGAAGACTCGCACTCCTCAGCTTAGCACACGAAGCCTTTATGACATTGCTTTGGCCACATCTCCCACCACCACCCTCTCCCCGTTCTTGCTCCGGACAGGTAGAGTTCGCCTGCAGGCCCCCCGAGCAGCATTATGAACCCATCTCACAATGCAAGGCACCTCACAATGGAGGTCAAGCCTTCCCCAACCCCAAGTGTGAGTCACAGGCTTCTCCCTCACCAGGCATGAGCATCTGGATGGTAGTTCTGGTCACACTCTAACATAAATGTTCATTCCTCAAGACATCTGCTTCCCGTGAATCCTTGAGTTTATGAATCATGTCCTACTTGTATTCAGGCTCCAGCCTTCACTCTTCCTCTGGCCCATGGAAGGCGTAGGAAGGACGGGTTGAGTGAACTCCTTGATGCGTTCCCTAGAGCCATCCCACCCCAGATGGCCTCATACAGACAGTCATGGCCCAGTGTTCCGGATGCTTATGTCTCCCTTCTTGCTTTTGTTTATCTTTGTCTTTTCTAGGTTGCCTCTTTATGGGTTTTGGGCCCCACTGCTACACCTCATGAAGCCCAAAGGGTGAGATGCTTGGGAAGGCATTCCTGTGCCCAGTGGGGTCTAGATTCCTCCCCGACTAAGAGACCTCCAGTCCAGAGATTCTCAAAGTCTGATTTGTCGTTGTTTTGAGATGGTCTCACTAGGTAGCTCAGGCTAGCTTTAAAATCACTGTATAACCCAGGCTGGCCTCGAACGCATGGTGACCCTCCTGCCTCAGCCTTCTGGGTGCTGGGATTACAGTTGTGCACCACCATGCCCAGCTCAAAGTCTGTCTTGAGGGAATGTGTCCATGGGAAGGGTAGGATCCACTCTCCTTGGAAACGATTTCAGGAGGAAGCCTTCTGCCTGGATGTGTGGGTGCTAGGCTCTCCTCCCTAGAAAGGCAGGCGCATATCTGCAAGGCCTCAAATGGTGTTGGTCTTTCCTTAAAAGGAGGTCAGCTACATGGACCCATTGTGCTTCCTCAGCCATGTTCATGGGTGTCCACTATGTTATTCTTCATGTCTTTTCATACCTTCATGCCTTTTCATATATTTTATATTTGTAATAATTAGAAAACAAAACCTTTGCCCTCCCCCAGATCTCAGAAAGACCCAAGTAAAACACACGAGTCAAAGAGGAAGGCGATATTAAAATGGCTTTTTTTTGCATAATCTATAGAAAGCCTAGAAGTGTGAGGCTCAGTTTGCATAATGTAATAGAGGAACTGTACGCAGCTAGACTTGTTGATTGCCAGGGCAACAGTTAAAGGCACAGGAGATGCCAAAACAGGGTTCTGGCTGAGCAGGGTTCTGCAGTGTTGGGGCCTTGCTGTTAGAGAGAGACAGATAAAATCATCTGGCTTGGCCCCTCCATGTAGGAGAGAGAAAATCCAGTCTCAGAAAACTTGGAGTCACTCATTCATTCACCCACCCATTTATTGTCCCCAGGCCAGGCACCGTGATGGGTGCAGGGGAACAAGTTCAACAAAGACAAGGTTCTTGCCCTCCAGAAACCTACAAACTAGTGATGAGACAGATATGTGAACAAATCGTCACAGGGGGCACAATCAATGCCATGGTAGAAGTGCAGGCTGGTTCGTGGATTGGCAAAGCTAGGAGTCAGAGAGGGCTGCTCGGAGAGATATTTGGATGGGTTCTTGATGGGTAAGTAAGGCCCTGTGGCAGGTAGTGAGGATCCAGTAGTGAGCAAAATAGGTGGGAGTGTAGAGTCTAGGGGGGAAGAACAGACGTGAATCAAACACTCCCATGTGCCACAAGTGCTGTGAGTGTTGTGTTTGTGAGAATTTGTAAAGGGGGACAGATGCATTAGATCTCAAGCCAGATCTTAAGAACGGGACCCCCAAAAGAAATAAGAAATGGGAGGAAAAAATAGAAACAAAGCTTTTGTAAATAAGGAGGGAGGAGGGGATGAAGGGAGGGGAAGGGAATGGGAAAAAAGAAGCAACAAGATATGTACAGGTACAAAAAAAAGTTCAAAATAAAGGAAGATTCGACAAAAAAAAAAAAAAAAAA